>CABHPQ010161927.1:0-18863 GCA_902168405.1 Peromyscus aztecus | reverse complement strand
TATCTACCTCATTTGCACACCACTCTATGAATATATCAATTCTATATTTACCTCATTTGCACACCACTCTATGAATATATCAATTCTATATCTACCTCATTTGCACACCACTCTATGAATATATCAATTCTATATCTACCTCATTTGCACACCACTCTATGAATATATCAATTCTATATTTACCTCATTTGCACACCATCCTATCTCACTCCTCACTTCCACACCTCCAGGATCCCTTTCACTCCCTCTAAAATTCACAAATTCAAGAACTCTTTGTGTGTGTGTGTGTGTGTGTGTGTGTGTGTGTGTGTGTGTGTGTGTTTTAAGACAGGGTTTCTCTGTGTAGCCCTGGCTGTCCTAGGACCAGCCTGGCCTCAAACTCACAGACCTGTCTCTGCCTCCAGAGTGCTGGCATTAGAGGTATTTGCCACTGCTCCCTGGCATCATGTACTCTTTTTTAATTTTCTTTCCTGCATATATAATGTATTTATCTCTATATTTACACATGTACATATATATCTACCTATCATCTATCTATCTATCTATCTATCTATCTATCTATCTATCTATCTATCTATCTATCATTTCTCTGTCATAAATACATACATATATGTATGTATATACACACAACCAATTGAGCTCCCTTTTCATATCGCTTGTATGTGTATTTGTTTAGGACTGACCACTTGGGGTGGTAGGCTATCAAGAAGGTCATCCATGTGTAACACTGGTTCTTTTTTCCTCAGCTCTTAAGAGCATATAGCTCACTACAGATGAAGTATCATATATTTGTAATCCATGTCCTTGATTTTTAAGCAATATTAAAATTTAGTGTTTATGTACATTGATCTATATATTAATTTTAGTCAATTTATTTTGGTATTTAACTATGTAAGACAATAATTTTTTTAAAAATGTCATTTCTATTTTTTGTTTTCTTAAATACACATTCCTGTACATATCTCTTTGCCAACATGTGGACAAGGTATTTTTTTCATAGCTTTGAATACATTTTTTGTTGTGTATTTTACCTTTTCATATTAATTTGTAAACACCCCTTATGTATTGAAGGTTTTAATCTTTTGCTATTTATGTGAATGGTGGTTTTTTTTTTCTGTCGATCACGTTTATGGTGTCTTCGTGTGTGATTTGTAATTGTTCTTTGCAGATTGATGTGCATACTGCACCTCAGTACAGCACTACAGGCTTTGGGAATCACTGGGGGAGTGGCAATCCTGGGAAGTCTTCTGCAGGTCAGGCTGGAAAAGTATGAGTACGCCACTGCAGAGCAGAGAGAAGATCCTCTTAGTTGGTGCCATGTTAGGGCCAAGTGAAGTGAAATACTTCCTTTTGTGTGACGGGCCACAAAAGATAACTTTCTTTCAAATGTTCGTGGTGTGGTGTCGTGTGGTGTGTGTGTGTGTGTGTGTGTGTGTGTGTGTGTGTGTGTGTGTGTGTGTATGTGTGTAAATCAGAGGACAACTTGCTGGAATCTGTTCTTTTTTGTTCCTCATGGTACCTGAGGAGAGAACTCAAGTTATGAGGTTTGGTATCACATGCCTTTACCCTGGAGCCATCTTGTTGGCCCAGGAATACACTTTTTTTTCAGATGAAAGCAAAGTGCAGAAATCACTTCTGCATTGCACAGAGGAATGCTCCCTGTGTCTGCCCCCAGACCTCGCATTAGCTAAGTCAGTCCAGTCTATCAACAATGACTGTCTGACTGTGCTGTCCTCTGTAGGACTCACTAGAGAGATGTATGTGTTAAGCTCCTAAGCAAGAAGCCTAACAGAGACCAGAAAAGTAAACCCAGGCAGCCGTTCCCCCAGAACCAGCCTTTTTGTACCCTGAATTTAACTTCTTAAGGTATAAATATGTATAAATATGCCTAGAAATATATTATCTCATTATCTTCAGGCTCATTATCTGCCTTCCTCTGACTTCTTAGCTTTTCCAATTTGTAATAATGAGATGGAAATTAATCTCAAACTAGCCATCTTTGTTTCTTCATATTTTTTCCTATCAAAAGGTTTGCAAGTCAATGAGTTTTCACTCTTGCACAACAGTGCTTCAGATTCACCAGTGAGTTCCTGGGGCCTACAGCTGACACCCTATTTTGGTGCTTTGTACATTTAAAATAATGCATTATAAGATTTTTCTTAAAATTAAAGAGGGAGTGATAGATTTCACCCCGTAAGTCATTTTTCTTTAGTTTTATTGCATAATATGAACCACTAAATTCTTTTTAAAAGTTCTAATTTTTGTATATCATTTTTGTGGGATTGAAAATTGAGACTTCTTTTTATTATCACATACTTTACAAATTGTAGGTTTTATCAAGACAATTTCATACATTTATGTCATGTATTTTGATCATAAGTTTCCCTGTTATCATCTTTTGTCTTTTCCTCCTCCCATCAGTTCTCCTCCTCTTCAGAAGTAGTCCTTTTCCTACCTCCAGGTCTGATATGTTTTTGGAATGCACATTTTTAATTTAGTATCTATTTATTGTACAAAATACATTTTTATTATGACATTTTCACATATGTACGTAATGTATTTTGATCATATTCACCCTCTACCATTACATTTATTGCCCCCCCCCCCCCGAACTCTTGCCTCTTCCCAAATAGTCCTTCAATTGTACTGTCTTTTATTTTATTTTATTTTTGTAATTTAGCTTCTTCTTATGAGAAAAAATGAGGTGTTTGTGTTTTGGGACCTGACTTATTTCACTTATAATCACATTAAGTAAAGTTGCTTCTAACCTTTCACTTCAATTTGAAATCTATATAAAATATTTTTATTTAACGTGTCTTCCAATGAATAAAAGTGAGGTTTTTTGTGACATTATTGAGAAGAGCCTGAATAACACAGGCTCTTTTTTCTTCTATTTTTTGCCTCTGAATTTCCATGATTTTAGTACACAGTAATAAAATGAAAACTTATTTCCAATGGCATCTGTTGAATGAATGAACATCTTATGTTTGTGCTACAGAAGTGCTACCTCTAGAATCCCAAGGTGACATGAAAAGAGAAGCCATAGAAAGTATTGAGAGTGTTGACTACTTCTGAGGAGGTGGACTCTGTAAGTTCTCAAACATCCTTTTTACTGAGGATAATAATCTTATTACCATACAGTGGAACACAGAATGACTCTCTTGACTCTTAACCCCTCTGAATGATCTTAGTGAAACCATTTTTGACATTGTTTCAAAAACCACAATCCTGCAATTATCTAAGAACAGGAAACATCTGCACTCTAGAACTGATATATGAATATAACATCGATCCTGGTGACATTCTCTAATGGAGTGATAAACTGACATTTCATGAGTCTAAGAAAAGAACATAGTGAATAAGGTGGCTAGGAACTTATGTCAGACCTGTTTACTGGACTAGAAAATCTGGGAAATGCTGGCCCATAGAAATATTATACTTGATTTCAGAAAGACATTTGGTGGACTTTCATGTTTGTTTAAGTCAAAACGCAAGGAGGGTTGTGTGGCAAGTGAGACACAAAGTCTCTGAACTCCTCCCCTTTTCTAGTGACTTGGTATCAGTGTTTCTGGTAAGCCTTAAAGCACCCTCCCTCCCCCATCCTCCAGCCCCATCTACCCACACACTGCTTCTAACTCTTATGGTTGCACTCCTTTATGATTTTGTTGGTTTTATTCATTTCCAGATTTTCTTCTTTAGTTCACATTTGTTAAATAAGGAATAGAAAGAGTAAGATTCACACTTCAATACATTTGAAATTAAAGCCTTTCAAAGGCACTATAAGACAAGTTCTGTAATTTAGTAGAAAAAATGTTAACAGTTCATTCAATTGCTGTTAAATTAACCAAATAAAGTGGAATATTTTTAAGATAGTTATTCATGATTTTTAAATTAACCATTCAATTAGTTGAACTAGAGTAAGTATGTAAAACTGTATCAGCATATCAATTTTCACAAATATGTTTGCACACAGAATTCTATTCCCTTGCCCTATTCCGAACAGAGTTAATTACACATATGTGAGTTACAGTTGAGAAAGCCTCATTTACCAGAAACTTGGATATTGCTGGTATGGGAATTGTATTGTTATAGTACTAATTCTTCTCAATGTGTATTGCTAAGCTTTCACAATTTTGCAGGTAAATTTTTAAAACAATTTGATGCTTAGTACTTTAAAAAGATAAAGTATGTTGCAGTTAAATTTTTTATTCATTCTTTGAGAGAATTGTATGTTTTTAATTTGTGAGATTATAATTTAATTATATTTTTCCCTTACCTTTCCTCTCTTCAAATCTGCCCCCCACCCCTATATAACTTTCCCCACTCTCCTTTAATTTTATGGCCTCTTTTTGTAATATTTGTTATTGCATAGACATAAGAATATATATATATATATTTCCAAATATAACATTTTAAAAATCATATAATATTACTTGTACATATATTCTCATTTACCATTTACCATTTAGCACTGGATAGCCAACTGGTGTGTTCTTCCTTGGGTAGGGCCACTTCTCCCGTTCCCAGCTTTGCTCAGTTGCCTGTAGTTCTTTGCATAGCGTTGAGGCCTTGTGGGCTCTTCCCCACCAAGTTTGGCATGTTTGTTGGTGTTCTCTTTGTTCAGTTCAAGTTGGGGCAGTCATGCATGTGAGGCTTTATGCATACAATTTATGGTGTTACAAAGAGACACAATCTCACCACCAAGTCCCTGGTCAGTGCTCTGTATTCCCTGAGTCTCAAGTGTAGGAGTCCTTTGTAGATGTATCCATTAGGATAGGGATCCATAACTCTGTATTTTAATTAGTTATGGTTTTCTGTAATGATCCATCTGTTGCAAAGAGAAGTTTCCTCCATGAGGGGCCAAGATGACACTTACCTGTGGGTACAAGGACAACTGATTACAGACTGTTTGTAGGCATTATGCTGGTGTAGGAAATTGGTGATTGTAGATTCTCATCCTACAATCACAACTTCACCAGCACTGAGTCGTTGCCTGGGTTTGCAGCACCAGGCATGGTCTCTTTCATATTCAGTGAGTCTTTTGTCTAATTGGAGAGCTGTTGGTTACCACCAAGGTATATATGCCATTACTGCACCATTATAGTTATCATGCCATGCAAGGTGCTGATGTCATTCATAGGCGTCACAGCTGGGGAGGATTGTTGGTCCCTCCCTCCTTTGGAGCTTGCATGATGCCTTCTGGTACCATGAAAGCTAGTCCTCAGGTAGGGAGGCATTCAGGTCAATTCCAGCTCCAGGGTGCAAAGTAGCTTTCAGCAATAGGCACTTACCTTTCATCTCTTGAGAGTAACTTAGGGCAATAGGAAGAGGTTGTACATTTTGGGAGTCTCTTAGGAAGCCCAAGCCAACAGCCCTAAAGAAGGCTTCTCATGTCTGGTATTGGGTTTTTTGTTAGGTGGTCTTTGGATCTTGAAGGGAGTACCCTTAGCTCATGTGAGAAATGTCCATTGTGGTTGTTTGAACGTACTTGTCCCCTATAAGCTCATAGGGAGTGGCACTATTAAGAGGTGTGGCTTTGTTGAAGTGGGTATGGTCTTGTCAGAGGAAGTATGTCACTGTGGGGGTGGGCTTTGAGGTCTCTTTTGTTTAAGATTTGCTTAGTGTAATAGACAGTCCACTTCCTGTTGCCTTCTGATCAAGATGTAGCCAGCATCATGTCTGTCTGAATGTTGGCATGCTCCCAACCATGATGATAGCAAACTAAACCTCTGGGATTGTAAGCCACTACTACCTCAAATAAATGTTTTCCTTTATAAGAGTTGCCATATTTTGATGTCTAGCTTTTTTAATTCTTTATATATTTTGGAGATCAGCCCTCTGTCAGATGTGGGGTTGGTGAAGTTCTTTTCCCATTCTGTAGGTTGTCGTTTGGTCTTATTGACCGTGTCCTTTGCTCTACAAAAGCTTCTCATTTTCAGGAGGTCCCATTGATTAATTGTCGTTCTCAGTGTCTGTGCTACTGGTGTTATATTTAGGAAGTGGTCTCCTGTGTCAATTAGTTCCAGACTACTTCCTACTTTCTCTTCCATCAAGTTCAGTGTAACTGGATTTATGTTGAGGTCTTTGATCCACTTGGACTTGATTTTGTGTATGGCAACAGATATGGATCTATTTGTAATCTTCTGCAATGTTGACATCCAATACTGAACAATCCAATTTAAAAAATGGGCTACAGAGCTTAACAGAGAAATCTCAATAGAAGAATCTCAAATGGCTGAAAGACATTTAAGGAATTGCTCAACATCCTTAGTCATCAGGGAAATGCAAATCAAAACAACTCTGAGATACCATCTTATACCTGTCAGAATGGCTAAGATCAAAAACACTGAAGACAGCTTATGTTGGAGAGGATGTGGAGAAAAGGGAACACTCCTCCACTGTTGGTGGGAATGCAAGCTTGTACAGCCACTCTGGAAATCGGTGTGGCAGTTTCTCAGAAAATTGGGAATAAGTCTTCCTCAAGACCCAGTTATACCACTCTTGGGCATATACCCAAGGAATGCTCAATCTTACCACAAGAACACATGCTCAACTATGTTCATATCAGCATTATTCATAATAGCAAGAACCTGGAAATAACCTAGATGTCCCTCAACTGAAGAATGGATAAAGAAAATATGGCATATATACACAATGGAGTAATACACAGCAGTAAAAAACAATGATATCATGAAATTTGCAGGCAAATGGATGGATCTAGAAAATATCATCTTGAGTGAGGTAACCCAGACTCAGAAGGACAAACATAGTATGTACTCACTCATAAGTGGATACTAGATGTGAGAGAAGGGATGGCCAGACTCTAACCCACAACTCCAGAGAGGCTAGCTAACAGGGAAAGACCCTAGGAGGGACACATGGATGATGAAGGAGAAGTGGATGAGATCTACATGAGCAGACTGGGTGTGGTGGGGTGTCAGAGGGTGAGGATTTGGGGATGAGAACATAGGGAAATGGGAGGGTCAAGCTGGAACAGGGACAGAGTTAGAGGGCAGGGAGGAAGATACCATGATAGATGAGGACATCAGGGGAATAGGAAGAAGCAGGGTGCTGGGGAGTCTCTCAGGAATCCACAAGGTTGACCCCACCTTGGTCTGCTGGCAGTGGGCCAGATGGTGCCTAACTGGTCTACTCTGGTGACCAGCCTAGCAAATAACCTAACTGTCATCATAGAGCCTTTGTCCAGTGACAGATGGAGGCAGATACAGAGATCCACGGCCAGGCACCAGGAGCTCCGGGAATCCAATTGATGAGAGAGAGGAGAGATTCTGCAGGCGAGGGACCTTGAGATCATGATGGGAGGACGTGCAGAGATGACGGACCACACTAGTGGAAGCCCATGAACTGCGGACTGGTGGCTGTGGAGCCCCCATGGGACTGTACTAGGCCCTCTGGACATGGAAGACAGTTGTTTGGCTTGAACTGTTTGGGGGGCACCCAGGCAGGGAGATCGGGATCTGTTCCTGGTCTATGGGTAGGCTTCTGGAATCCGGTGCCTGTGGTGTGACACCTTGCATGGCCTTGGTGCAGTGGGAAGGGGCTTGGACCTGCCTAGGCTCAGTGTGCTGGGCTCTGCTGACTCCCCATGGGAGACCTCGATTTGGGGGATGTGGGGATGTGGGGTGACTTGGGAAAGAGGGCTGGGTGGTGGGAGGAGGGAGGAGGGGGTCTGTGGATAGCATGTGGAGTGAGTAGAAAATTTCTTAATAAAGAAAAATAAAAAAGAATATATATGTATGTATATATATATACATAAAGAGTTGCCATGGTCATGGTGTCTCTACACAGCAATAGAAATCATAACTAAGGCACTCACCGTGTCTAGTCTGTGCTGCCTAAATAGTCTTAGTTGGTGATCTTCCCTGCAGCATGGTCAATTTACCAGGGACTTCATGTTTAAGAGAAAACTCTCTCTCTCCTAGGTTCTAACAACTGCCAATAGCTCCGCAGCTAGGAGTGAAAGCTTCATGTTCATCTCTCTTCTCCATTCTGGGATTGGGGCTAACTTAAGCTAGCAACTAGAATGAGTTCATAGATGTTTCTGCCCTTCCCTGTCCAGAACACATTGTTTCCTGATAGTTCTCCACCACCTCTGGCTCTTACAATGTTTCTACCTAATTCTGTAATACTTCCTAAGCCTTGGCAGAAAGAGTGTTTTATATATGTTCCATTTAGGGCTGAATATTCTGCTGTCTCTTATTTTCCATAAATTAGCCAATTGTGAGTTTCTGTGTTATTTCTATCGCAAATAAGAAGCTTTTTGGATGAGGGCTGAATGATGCATTGACCTGTAGACTTGACAATAAGTCATTGTTTCATGCTTTGTACCTTAACAGAATAATAGTAGTAACTTCCCCCTGGGGCTTATAACCTGTCTAGCCACAGGTTGTTGGCCTGATAATGGTGTCAGATATGGGTCTTATCTTGTGGGTTGGGACTTTAATCCAACTGGAAAGTAGTTGGTTACTCTCAAGGTGTTCATGGCACTGTGGTACGAGTGAGCATGCTTTGCCAGACCAGAATTCACAGGTTTTACAGGGTTTATAGCTGAGTAATGACTAGTTTTGTCTTCTGGTAGCATACATAGCATCATCCAGCACAATGGAAGTTAGCCATTATGGTTGAAGTTTTCAGACAAGTGTCAGCTTGATTTCTTGATTTCCCTGTATTTGATGACTCAAGTGTGTGGTAGCTACAGAAATAGTCAAGTTCTGGAGGATAATGGTTACCCTCCAAGAGCAATCACCATCCTCCGTAATATTTGAGTGTCTATTTATTCCAGGTATTTTTTTCTTCTAAAAGGAAAGAATTACTATAACTAATGTGAAAGTTTACCATCAGTTCATTTCTGCCTTAATAAGTAACATACGCCATTTCTCAGGGCACACTTGGCCTCCTAAATAGAACTAGGTACTTGCCCTTCAAACTTTTTAAATCTCCTACTTTCCTCCAAATTGTGAAATTCTGCAGGGTCATCTAGCCCCTTAGTTGCTGGGGAATGACCAAGGCCTTGATTTAACTGCACTATGGGCAGCTTTTCCCTCCCTAGTAGTCTCACCTCCTCCACAGATAACAATCCATTATCACATCCCCATAAATACTTTTTTTCTCAGCACCCAGTCTGAGGGGCTTGATCTGTGAGACAATCCAGTTCACAGAAGTGGCTATGAAGTTGAATTGAGGTGAAATTCTAATTTGTGTTGTCTATTAAACAATCATTATGAATAAAAATATACCGAGCCGTATATCAGACAATGCAGGTACAGATACAATCAGGAAGATAATCCTGAAATCAGGTGGGTGCCATCAGGCAGTTTGTTTCACTTCCCTTGTCCCTGTCTTCATTGGAAACAAAAGCTGATTTGATGCTTAAAAGAGAAATGTCCACGTAAAGGCCTTAGGACAGTACGTGAATCATAAGATTCATCGTTATTATAACTTCCAGCCATTGTTATTCAATTAAACTGGAGAAGAAATGTTATGTGTATCACTTCTAGACATCTAACTTCAAGAGCATCAGCTACAGAATCTATCCTAATGTATTCCACATTTAAAACAAACCCCTCAAACACAAGTTAAAAAAAATAGAAATTGAAACAAAATGGATAGTTATGGCGACTTTTTTATTTCACAAACTTCTAGGATAAAAACAAAAACCCTTTACTTCATAATTTTAAGTCAATAACTTAAACTTTTTCTTTTTGCCAGATAATTGTCACCTTAATTAAATTGTGATGATGGTAGGTCAGGGAAGATGAGTCCAAGTGTGTGATAAGACAGAGCATCACACAAGGAAATAAAATGTAAGACTATGTTGTGTGTTCATGCATGCCTGTGTGTGCATGCGCACACGTGTGTGAGTGTGTGTGTGTGTATGTGTGTGTGTGTGTGTGTGTGTGTGTGTGTGTGTGTAATATGCAGAGATATGGCTGATCAGTTCAAAGCACATACTGTGCTTACAGAAGAGCTATGATCAGTTACCAACACTCATGTCATGTCACACAGCCCACAACTACCTCTATCGCCAGCTCCAGGGGATCTTACACATTTTCCTACCCTGTATGCATCCCTGCATTCATGTGCACACACCCCTACACACATAATTTAAATACATACATACACATGCACTCACACATGCATAACCTTTGTTTTTAAAATAAAAATTTCATTTTAGAAACTAGCTGGAATTTAGAAAAGACACAAAGTACAGAGAGGCTCACTTGCTTTTCCCAGTGCTATCATAACAGAATATATTTCAAAAATTAAGAAATTAACATTTGCCATAATGCTATAACTCAGTGGCACATTTTTTATTTCAGTGGCTTTTATGTTGGTATCCTACTTCTCTTCTGAGTTCCAGTGATGAGTATAACCTCTCCTCTGCTTAGTAATCTTGTCTTCTTACTGTGCTTCAACTTGTGTTAAAGTCTCAACCTCTCCATGTTTAGTGTGACTCTGGAGGTTTGGAAGAATGTCTTTAGGGATCTTCTAGGACATCCTATTAGGATTTATCTGATAAGTAGGAAAACAATGGTAAATTCTCGGCAGGGATGCCAAGGAAACAGTTATCCCGCGTCCTTACTGCCCCATGTCAGAGGCACATGGCCACCACAGGAAATGACTGCCTGTGGAGACTTGTCACTTGGTTCAGGTGATAAATCACATGTCATTTTATCATGTAATAAATTACCCCAAAGTTAATGGCTTAAAAACTTATCTATTTATTTTCTAATGGTGCTAGAGGTACAACATGGAGACCACTGAGCTAAAAATCAGGGTGTGGGCACAGCTGTGGTCATTTCTGAAGTCCTGGATCTACAATATTGGTACCCACTGTGCTAAAATCAGCACGTCATCCAAGCTGTGGCCCCTCCTTTGCCCGAGGGGACTGTCTGACTCCTTGTTTTTTTTCTAATTCTTGGTGCCTGCCAGTGTTCCTCGATTCATGTTCCTCTATCTTCAAAAGTAACACCCTAGCATCCTCACATCATTCTCTGACCCTCTCTTTTGCATCTCTTTCTCCTAAGGGCCTCTGTGATTCTTTCTCCATCTGAACCTAGGGTGAGCTCCCCGTTTTAGAGTTACATGATTAACAACTTTAATTTCCCTATGCCAAACAGTGCACTGGTGATTCTGTGATCAGAATGTGCCAACCCTTGAGTGGGGGCAGTGGGACCACTAACCTGGCGCCAGCAGCTACTGTGTGCAGACTGTTCTACTATAAAGTAACTAGTTCCTTTTTTCTTTTTTTAAATTTTATTTTACAATATGATTTAATTCTACATATCAACCACGGATTCCCTTGTTCTCCCCCCTCCCGCCGCCCTCCCCTTCCCCCCCGTAACTAGTTCCTTATATAATATTTTTAAATAGATTTGTTTTTATTGCATGTGTGTGTGTGTGTGTGTGTGTGTGTGTGTGTGCCCTTATGAGTTTATGTGCACCACATGCACATGGGATTTAACAGAGGCCTGGAGAGTGCGTTGGCTATCCTAAAACTGGAGTTATGATCGGTTAGGAGCTATACTGTGGGTATTAAGGACGAACTGGGATCCTTTGCATGACAGTACGTGTTCTTAACTGCTGAGCCACCTCTCCAGTTCCTCATGTAGTATTTACAAGTGTTTCTCTACCTGTGAAAGAAGCTTTCCTTGATCAGAATGTTTAGAGGGTTAAACGATGAATTTGCTGAGTCTCTAGCACATAGTCCTTCCAAATTCTAGCTCAAGTTTAATCTAGTTCATCCTCCAAAGCAGAAAGTCAGTTCTCTCATTTCTGAGGTAAGCTTTCTTACTTTTGTGTCACTGTTTTAATGACATGAACTATGTGATATCCTGGCACCTTAGAGAAGCATGTTGTCTACAATGTGTCCAGGGTACCTCAGTTCCTTTTTAACAGTTTGAAGAGATCAAGGCTCATAAATACATGACTTAAATGTTTGCTGTAGCTCTATGTATGATTGATTCCTGAAAGGTTTTATTGTGCATTTCTGAATTAGCCACATAATAACTTGCTTTTATATAATTACATATATTCATACCCATTTATGCTACATTGAAATATGGATAAAGCAATGCTTTACTAAATGATTGCTGGATAGAGGTACTCCTCATTAAGTAGGAATGTGGAGTTAGCAGGAGGTGCCTCCTTATCTAAGAAAAGGGGATTTTAATTCTTGTCTGTAGTACCGTACACTTGTAGCTAGGCCCCTGAAAATACTCTATGTGAAATTTCTGTGTTTCTGGCAGAGGGGAAGATGGGAAAAATACAGTGCACTCATTAGTTCTGACCTTGGAAGCTGGTGTTATCGACTTGTCCTTGGTCCATGAAGTTAATAGGGCTCCTTTACAATACCGACATTGTGCGTCAGTGTGTGGGCAATCTGATACAATGATGGTTTGGAAACGGGTCTGAAGTTCCTGTTCCTTCTATTCAGTGACACAAAAGCAAACAGTATTAAAAGCCATGGATATGGAAAATCAGAAATAGAGTACTGATTTTTTTTTAAGAAGTGTGATACAAGGGGAGAGGAATAAGATGTTTTATTTTATTCTGCTCTATTTTTTCATGTTTATTATGCTTTGGCACACAATAATATCTTCATATAAATATGAATTTACATTGGGCATATTGTTCTCACATCCCTCTACCCTTCCCTTAGTCCTCTGTGCTGGCCCAGGGAGTTTCATTTCTACCTTCACGTCATATGCACACATTCTATGTCTGGAATTATTTTTGTGAGACAGATTTAATTTACTTAGTACAATTATCTCTAGTTGTATACATTCTATTGCAAATTATATAACTTCAATATTTCAATAATTAGTTTTAAAAATTAGCATGCAAGGTAGGAGTTATCACTCTGACAATTTTGAGTGCGTGCTTATTAGGTTTTCCTTCATATTCATTTCTCCAGTACCCAGAACTCTGCTTGTAGCCTTCTCTCCCAGTATCTTTTTCACTTCAGGGTGTTCTTGGGTTCACCTCTCCTGCTTCCTCCTCACCCATTTTAATCCTCCCTTGATCTTTGTGTTAGAGTTCTAGGCTTTACCCACATTTAAATCTATATATACTTGCATATCTTACAGAGTAGGATCCATATGTGATAAAGTTTCTGAGTACTGCTCTTGCTGTATGGCTGAGTTCAGTTCCCAGCACCACGGAGGATATAACTCCAGCACTGTGAGGGCCAATACTCTCTTCTGGACTCAGTGAACACCTGTACTCATGTATAAATACTCATATACAGATAGATACACATAAATGCACTTCAAAATGGAAATAAACCTTTATTAAAAAGTATTTTGTAGGATGTGTATTGACTAGCCAGTAAATCCCAGCCATCTGCTACTTCCCCAGTTCCAGAATTAGCAGTCTGCACCAATACATCCTGCTTTTTATGTAGGTTTCAGGGAGTGGACTCAGGCCCTCCCATTTGGAAGCCAAGCACTTTACCGGCCAAGGCATCTCCCCAGCTCTGTATGTTCTGTATATTAGTCTTTCATCTGCTGTATAGTAAAGATTTCTTCAGTTCTTCAGAATGTATCTTTACTTGATTGTTTCCTTTGCTGTGCAGAAGCTCTTTAACTTAATGAAATCCCATTTATCAATTACTGGCATTATTTCCTGTATGTCTGGAGTCTTATTCAGAAAGTATTTATCTATGCCTAGATCCTGAAGTGTTTCAGTAATTTTTACTCAAGCAGTTTCAGAATTTCAGGGAGTAGATTTTCACAAACACTGGGGGAATTAAGATTTAGAGTTTTACATCAAGGTTAAAGAGTCTTGCTACTCATAACTTCATGAGTCCTGCTGTTTCTGAGTGAAACATTCCAGAACGGGACATACCTGTGCAGGACCATACAGTAGTTTAAATAAGATGTTCCCCATAAGTCTTCGGCATTTGAATACTTGGTCCCCAGTTGGAGGCTGTTTGGGAAAGATCATGAGTTGTGGCTGTTTTGGAAGAGATGTATCACTAGAGGGGGCTTTGAGGTTTAAAAAGCCCTGCCATTGGGCCGCTTCCTCTCTGCCATCGCGCTGTTCCCTCTCTGTCATTGACTGCATCCTCTCTGTCTTCTGTCTTTGGTTTGGGGTGAGAGCTCTCAGTTGCTGTTCCAGCTGTCCACCACTTTCTTACTCTGCTCCTCCAACACTGACTCTAACCGTCTGAAACTATAAACCCCAAATAAACTCCTTCTATAAATTGCCATTATCCCAGGACTTTATTACAGCAGGGAAGTAATGCAGAAAGTGACTTTTTCATATTTGTTTATTGAATAAAAATAAAATTACAGATGCTAAGGCCGTTGTTGACCTTCAAAACACTATCTCTGTGGGATTGTAGAGTCCATTTCATCTTTCAGATTAAAAAGTCTAAGATGCCATAAGTACAGTCAGGTATGAGAGAAGTCAGGTATTAGAGAAGGGACTAGAAGTTCTTGCTTTGTCACTTCCAGCCACATGAACTTGAAAAAGCTGCCTCACCTCTTTTGGTATTACAGTAAATCTAATTCTTATCACAGTTGAATATGATTACTGACCTTCAAACCTTCACACATTTAAAATAAATATTCATCTTGTTTCTGAAATGAAAACTCCTCACCCATCTTTATCCTGAACACATGTGGTCCAGGACAGCCAGGGTAGAGCACTGATCTTGCCAGACAGTCTTCGAAGCCTGCACTAAAAACCAAGGTATCTACTAAGTACTTTTGAAGTCAATGAAGCAAGAACCTCACACTAGCACCTCCAGATGAGAATCTGTCACATCTCAGCATGCACTTCTTACTCATGGGCTTACAACAGCTCTTTCCTGTCACAGGTGTGCTCTTAGTCAGGTTTAACAGCAAAAGAAACCCCTGTGACAGCACCAGCTTTGTGTTCTTAGTGGAATAATGAAGTAGATCAGTTCCCTCTTGCTGCCTCTCCATCCAGCCACCCTGAGCAGGTAGTTTGGCAAGATATACTTGTTCTGTCTTATTATTCCATGAGTTAGGTGAGCAGTCAGTCTAGTCTGTAGAAGCATGGACATTTTTTGTAGTAAACTTGTTCCCAAGGTCAAAAGCAGAGTTGCATATGAAGAGAACAAGGCAAGCATCTGTGGTTCCCAACAACATAGTTTCTGACTGTAACATGTGTGTGTGTGATTACGTCTGGCCTGTATATTGATACACACACACACACACACACACACACACACACACACACACACACTTTAAATTTTTAACCAGAGGTTCAAACAGTCATTGAATATCTTATGATGAAGGCAGATTCTGTTCCACATATAAGGAACTTGAATACCATCATCACCTTATTTCTGAACAAAGCAGACACACAAGCTGTGTTTTCATGAACTCAATGTCGTTCCAGCAAAGGTCTTGTGTGTGAGGCATTTTGTCAGAACACATTATTAAATTTTCCCATAAAATCAAGCTTTTGAGATTTCCCTTTCATTGCATCAGTCTTTAATAAGTAAACATATTTCATTTATTTATTTATTTATTTATTTATTTATTTAGCTCTTTTGGAGTTCTGAGACAAGAAAAGTAATCATATTATTGCTACTTTGTTACATATTGATATTGAGCACAGTAATATCAGCATATTTTGTGACATGTAAAATGGTGACTCTTACATTAAAAAATTCAGAGAAACTATTGAGAAAGAATTTTCTTATTTTGACTGCAAGACATTTCAGAATCTGAACTTGAAGATCCCACGGTTGGGCACAAATGCGTGGGTTTGTTTGATGGCCTTAATTAGTGATTCTGTAATTGGGTATCATGTCAGTTTCATGTAGCTAGCAGCATTCACTGAGAACATATCTAAATCCCTATTCTTTCATTCTCTTTCAAAATTGTCATTCATTTGGCTGACAATTCATGCATACTGTAACAGCCCTGGGGTGCAATTAATTTTAGCAGTTGCACAACTTAGTAAGAAAAAAAAAAGCATTGCAGGCGTCATGTGTGCCTGGAAGGTCAGATGATGCCACAATTTACACCTTTGTTGTGAGACATGAAAATTAGCAATTAACATAAATATATTGATTAACATATGGATACTTTATACTGATATTCTAATGAAGCTAATAATGTTTAATCAGCTATAAGCATACTTTCTATCATCTGTAATATACCATAATTCTTTGGAAAGTGAGAATTCAGACGTATTTGGGGCTAGTATTGGTTACTGTGTGAAGTATGTACTGGAAAAAACTCAGGTCTCTGCTCTAGAAAAATTTAAAAGCGATTTGATACATATTGATTTAGTGCCCCCCAAACTACATCACTGATATACTTGAATAGCTTGCATCCCTCATATGTACCATTACTCTCCCCCTTTATTTCATTAATTACTACCAGGAACTATTTAAATACTTAACAAAACTGCTTTGACAATTGCTGTAACCTCTTATATGGACATGTGTCAGTTTGTTGTCCATAAGTTGACAAAGTGATCTCTGCTTCATACATTTGGCTCTGAACCTTCTGTTACATCTTTAAGATACTATGTTACTCAGCATTGTTGTGGTAACAGAATAGCTGGGTGAGTTCATTTATAAAGATAAGAGGTTCTGCAGGACTTTCCTTTGGGCCCTCTGGGATATCACAGTGGAGTACTTGATTGGGCAGTCATTGACTCATGAACTGGATGGAGTAAGGGCAAATAGAGGAAGAGGAGGGAGCTGATGTTCACACTCTGCTTTGAAGGTCTAGCTCCAGCGAACTGAGGCCCTCAAAGAAAATCCTACTCTAACAATTCTGGAGCCTTTTAGTAATGCCCCCCTTGTGCTCATGCCTGTAGCACGTGTGCCTGTGTGCTGCCCCCAGACAGCCTCAACAGATGGAGACCCGAACTTGACTTTGGGTTGAGGAAACTCCCCCAACACAGCTGGAGGCATAGACTATGGCTTCTAATAAGAGTCTTTTCTTGCTGGGCAGCAGTGGCACACGCCTTTAATCCCAGCACTCGGGAGGCAGAGCCAGGCAGATCTCTGTGAGTTCGAGGCCAGTCTGGTCTACAGAGTGAGTTCCAGGACAGGCACCAAAACTACACAGAGAAACCCTGTCTCGAAAAACAAAACAAAAGTCTTTTTTTTTTAACTGGCACAAGCCTGGGAAGCCCCATGGTAAGTAGAGAGAGACACATTTTTAGAAGCACTATTACTGAGGGTGCAAATAACATCTATTAAGTCCTACTGTATCCTAATCATTGCTTAAAGGACTTTACATACATGTTTCATTTCATTCTCTTCACAGTTCTATCAGGAAGTGACTGTAATTGCCATTTCCATCTTGTAGATGAATCTGAGGCAGAGAGAGGCTAACTAATTTGCCAAAGATAACATAATTATTAGATAATAGAACTTGGATTTGTACTTGAACTAGCTGAATCAAAAGCTTATACTTTTTCCATTAGATGTGAGGGAAGGAGGAGGACAGGTCACGGAAAAACCTAGATGTTGTAATTCAGCACCATGTTCTCTGTAAACATTTGCCATGCTGGACACTGAAAACCAACTCTTGCTGTCAGGTTTGGCTAACAGAGATTCTTCTTTGTTTAATCGCTGTCTTTGTCTCACAGTGTTAGTTGAAAACCACCAGACATTATCTGATGCATCCCAACATAAATAAGCATAGGTCACTGGACAGAAAAAAGCAAATAACAAATGCAATTTAAAAGCTAAAGGCAGTCACTGTTGTGTGCTGGGTAACAGAGATGTTCCACGCACCATTTAACTCTTCTTAAGTAAACAGATTCTGCAGATCATCTCTTCTTCGTCAAGGTCATTTGTGAGAATTTCCGCTTTGAGAAATGAAATCTGAAGCTGAAGGGGAAGTGTTTGCAAAGACTTGTTTTCAAAAATGGATTACCAAGTTGTGGCCCAGTAATTCATAAAGGGTCCATCTCTTTGCAGGTTGGCATTCATTCCACAGTTGTCAGCCTCACGTGTTGACTGTCCCCTGATGTTACCTTAGCCATCAGTTCTTGAGTACAGTTCTTGTTTGCAGGTTCATCCATCTATTGGCAATGTCAAGTCAGACATCTGGCTCTACAGAAGAGAACTGATGAGGAGATGTCAATATTGCACAACTTTTGTGGATTCAGCAAATCTGCCTAAGTTGGAGGCAGCAGGAGAAAGAAGACCATTTCATCCATAGTGACTTGCACAGTTGTGCTAGTGTCCTGGAAATGGAGAGGAGAGTTGTGGACAGGGCCAGGAGAATAATGCAAAAAAAGACAGAACAGGCTTGTTGGTAGTCAGTGTAGGGGGAAAGCAATGATGGTTCTATTGAACGCTCTACTGTTTAGGCTCCAGGTCACAGTCATTGTGGAAAGGAATAGGAATGGAGGCTCAAGGCAAGGCAGACAGGGCTTGAGGTCTTCCCAGTAATCACATCTCAACTCCCGACTTGCAGTTGGAAAAAAAATGCTCCCCCAAAACACTAAAGTTTAAAAATGGTCCAATTTGTTTCAACTATGAATCACCAAAGCCAGACATTATTGACTTGAAAAGTTTATCTAAGCCAGTGTCTATTACCAAGAACATTCTCAAACTTTTATTTTAAAGGGTATATACTGTGGAAATTCCCAAGAGACATGGTAAAAGGATCCACCCAAGTACTGTGTTCTCCTTAGTCCAACTTTGTGAGCTCTCCTTTTTTGTTAAATCTTTTATAGTTACCTATATGTTTATGTCTAGATTTTATTAGAAAATTTATAGAGAAAACAACCCAAAATACTAAGAGCAAATGCCTGCTTTGTTTATTCGATCTATTCAGAAATTTCAGGTTAATAATTATGTAGCCAATCAATGATAGTGGACTCTTTATTAC
>CABHPQ010161925.1:0-13002 GCA_902168405.1 Peromyscus aztecus | reverse complement strand
GTGCAAGTTCAAGGCCGCCGGGCCACCTAGAGCTACACAGCAAGACCCTATCAAAAAAAATTTGCAAATTTAACGAAAAGTTGAAATGCTAAGCGCGCCCCACTTAGGTTTACTAACATAACCTTTCCCTCGCTTGCTCTGACTGCTGTGTTTCTCTCTGGATTTCTTGTAAAGTCGCAGCTGAATGACAGTTCACTCCTGAATAATTCAGTTCACACCCCAAAACAAGAGCATTCTCTTATATAACCACAATGCCATCATTACGTCTACGAAGGCAGAAGTCCTTAATATCTACTACCTAAAGGCTAGTCCATATTAACCTTCCCCATTTTGCCCCCAGCTGTCACCTATGCCATTATTTCAAAAAACCAGCATCCAGAATATCTCTCTATTCAACAGTGGATTTTTTTTTCCAGGTTAGGCCAGTGATCTTGCAGAAACGCCCCACATTCTGAATTGGCTGTGGCCTCATGGCTCATCTGTCACTGTGCCTCTTGCTTTTCACGTGAACACCATGTTAGGACTAAAAGCACATCGAGATCGGTGTTTCCGTTCACTTCTTTACTCTGGGTGTAGGTGTGTGGGTGCGCATGTGTCGGCACAGGCGTGGAAGTCAGAGGGCAACCTGTGGGAGTCAGAGCTCTTCCTACCATGTGAGAGTCGGGGATCGAACTCAGGTGATCAGGCTTGGCAGCAACCTCTTTACCCATTCTGGCCAGCTCATGTTGAGATTCTGATTGGACTTTTTTTGTAAGGCGCCATGGGGTGCTCCATAATGCATCGTATTAGGAGGCACATTGTTGTAGATTGTTCCACCATTCACAATGCCAAGTTTGGGGATCTCTCTCTCTCTCTCATTATAAAAGTACTTGTTCCCTCTTACAATTAACAAGGAATCAGAGGGGGTGACACTTTGGCACTGTGCTAAGGTCCTGTTCCCAACTGCTTCCATCTGATGATTTTTAGGTCCTCGTCTTTACCTAAATCAATATTCCATCGGTGCTCATATCTGTTTTTAATACACTTTGAAGATGCATAAGACGTGCGCAGTCACCACTAGTGACAGAGACTGGAGGTATGTGAGTGCCTAGACTCACAGAGCAGTAATAATAATGTTACACTGACTGTGTACTTGCTGTGGAGCCAAACAGCCTAAATCTGAGCCCAGCCCACCATTTGCTGGGTGAGCTGAACAAAATTCAGTCTCTGTTTTTGTTTCTGGAGCCTCACAGGGAGAGTAATGAGGGTGCTAGTGGGGTTGTCAGAGGATTTAATAATTTATACAAAACAGTGTGTTGTTGGTGCTGTGCTGTTGCTGTTACTGCCTCGTGGCTAATCTGTTCCTCTGCCTCTCATATTGCTTGTAAACGCCACCTCAGGACCTCACATGCCAATCTAACCCTTCGCAGGCATTAAATTGTTTACTTCTCCTGGAGCAGCCAAAAAAGCACTAGCAATATCGTATCTTCACATATGAGAAAATTAAGGTGCAAGGAGGTCAGAGTACCTCACATGAGGTCACTCACAGCAGAGCCAGGGTTGAATCCCAAGCAGTCTGATTCCAGAACATTCTCTGTGATGACTGGCATGTGGAAAGAGGGATGATGGGACAGAGTTAAATGGAAATTAGCAAAAAGGGCCACCCATACTCAGGGTTGAAGTTGAAAATCTAGCGTGGCTACCCAAACACATTGCAAGCTTTGGTCTTTCGAATAAGAATGGCATTCTGTGACGCATAGATTTGTATACTTACAGCATTTTCATCGCTTAGGACCTTCTTCAAAGAACTTAAGAACCTGGAAGAGTTGGAAGGCAGGAAGGAGAACTAGAAGGCAGGGAGCAGGAATGGAAAAGACTAATACAACAGAGGAGTTATGAGACCTCAGAGCCTCAGGGCAGAACATGATATTTTGATAGAGTTGGGAGGGGGGAGTCCTTCTCATTTTTCACATTGCTGTACTGTAAAAGATTTTACCACTAAAAACACTGGAGTAGAAGCTTTGTCCAATTCATCAAGGCCACACTGGGTTTCCTTGTAGGAAGATGGATGTCTGCTGTTGGTAGTAATGCCGGCGGCTGGTTATCTCAGGCACTCAGACCTTGCCTAAGTCAGTCTGTGACTTCAGAAACATACAGTTTTATTCAGAAAAGGCTTCCCCGGCTAGGGATTGGTCCCAGCCCTTCATTAGCATTACAAGCTGTTCCAGGACTGTGTAGGTCTTATCTGCCCCTTAATTGCCATTACGGAAGGCTCTCAAGTGTAATTTTCTAAAGAGAACTAAAAATAAGTGAGTAAAAGGAATTCAGCATTAGTCATGCTTTTATGCATTCCTAGGACCATCATTGCTAAGTTGCTTCTGCATTTTCATGTTTTTTAATGAAAAGCAGTCTAATTGATCAATTGATCACGAAGAATACTTTTTCATTTGTTTTGGGCTTCTTTTTCCCCCTCTCCACCCATCAGCCTTCCAGAACCGCAGGCTTAATGTGTCAGCCTCCACATGGTTTATGATTTGAGTCTTTTGTCTAGTGCTTTATGGGAAAATGGTAGACACAAACTGCTGAGAAATCTGTGGGAACTCAGTCAATAATGAGTAGATCGTTCTCTTGTTAAATACGAATTTCAGGAAGAACTTAAATAACTAAGACTTATTACCAGGGGAGTACACGAATGGGGGAGAACCCGGTTGATTTGTAACATGAGATTTCTGTTCATCGTTTTAGAAGTTGGAGATTTTAGTCCTCGGTAAAGGAGTGAAGTGTGAAGTCAAGGTGAGGAGACAGTTCAGTGGGTAAAGTGCTTGCTTGAGAAGCGTGAGGCCCTGAGTTTGGATTCCCAGCATGCCTGGTTCGGCAGTTCAGATCTGTAATCCCAGAGCTGGAGTGGCCGAGGCAGGAAGATTCCTAGGCCTTGCTGGCCAGCCAGCCTAACAGAATCAAACTTCAGGTTCAGTAAGAGACCCTGTCTCGAACTAAGTATTTATAAATGGGATAAAAAGCAGTTGATAGGGATGGAGAAATGGCTCAGTGGTTAAGAGCACTGGCTGCTCTTCCAGAGGTCCTGAGTTCAATTCCCAGCAACCACATGGTGGCTCACAACCATGTCTTATGGGATCTGATTCCCTCTTCTGGTGTGCATGAAGATAGGTCACTCATATACATAAAATAAATAAATATTTTTTTTAAAAAAAAGCACTTGATAAAGGCACCTGATGTTAACCTCTGGAAACCACACATATGTTTATACACACACACACACACACACACACACACACACACACACACTCAACTGAAAAACTTCTCTTCCCCTACGTAGAACTGTTACCAAAAGGTGTGTTATTGAATCGTTAAGTGGTTGCAGCAAGCACAGCTCAAACATACATTAAAACTAGGAAAACTGGCAAATTTCAACACCTTATGTGTCAATTTTTTAATTGCCTATAAATAACGCTGATACCCACAGCACCAGGTCCTCAGTGGTGGGAGGGGTGGGGGAGGGGAGTGTTATGGGGTTGGGGGGGGGTGTGTCCATGTTGCACTCAGCCTCCTACTCCTTCACACAGATTTCTCCCTAGTGTCCATCCATATAAGCCCAACAGGAACATTTCTCTAGATTTATTTTACTCTGAGCCCGACGGGATTTTAAAAACAGGTTTCCGCACACTATCTCACTTGATCTAGGTAAGGTCTTCGAGGCGGATAAACCACATATCTTAACCTCAAGCCTTGCAGAGAGGCAAGAGCAAAGTTTAAGTGCCTCACTCAAGGTGATTTGGACGACGTCAGCTGGGCCCTACACCCTTCCCCCATGTTGTTTTAGGCATTCCATTCTCCCGTCACAGGAACCCTCACCCAGCTTCTGCAGACCTGTTGACTCTACCTAAGAGAACCAGCTGTTTGACCTTGAGCAGGTCACAACTCCCCTCTCTGGGCCTCAGTTTCCTCTGGTCGAGGGAGAGGTCATAGCATGCATTCTCTGATGCCCTCTGGTTTTTCTGTTGAGAATTAAGGATCCCATCGGGAACAGATAGTAAACGACTCTTTTTGCTGTACGTGGCAAGACCCCTCAACCCTTCCCTGTAAGTCATGAGAGCTGTCGTCTGTTTCTAGCTTGATAGATTCCTTTGCAAGATCCAAATCTTATTAGAAACAATAAATACCAGTCGTGCCTTCGCGGGCCGCGGTGTGTCATTCTGCGGGGCACCTCGTTTGCTGCAGGGCTCTTTTCCAGCAATTATCTCCTGACCCCGTGCTCTGTAGCACACTATTTTATTATCCCTCCCGGGCAGTTCAGAGTGCAGCATGGACATAAGTGATGCTGATGGACTTATTTAGAGCTGATAAACCCTGTCTTCCTAAAGAGGTTGTTCTTTTGGAAGGACACAATGCCTTCCACATGATTCTTCATTAAGAATTATATCCTTGGGGCTGAAACGATGGCTCAGGTTGGGAAAGTGCTCACCACAGAAGCCGAAGGACCTGGGCTTGGATCCCTCGGACCCACAGAAAAAGATTAAGTGTAGATGTGTGTGGCTAGAATCCTGGTTCTGGGAAAAGAGAGATAAAGAACCCATAAAGCTCACTGGTTACCTGGTTTTGCTGAATTAATGGTCTCTAGGCTCATTGAAAGACCCTGACTCAAAAAATAAGGTGAAGAGCAATTGAGGAAGACACTGGCATCGACCTTTAGCCTACACACACACACACACACACACTTGCTCAAACCTGGACATGTTCATCCCTGTCCCCTGCCACACACACATCCTTTAAATATCTCTAAAATGGACTAGGCAGTTGGAGAATCATGAGCTCTCTTCTCAAAAGCCCCAAGATCAAAGAAGGACATAGAGATCCCTTCCCCAAGGGCCGTTGGCACAGACATGCTGGCTAGCCACAGAGGTGACTGCCTACATTTGTGATTTGCTGTTGATAGTGGGAAGTCGAGGTTGTGTTTCTCAGTCATCCTGCTTTTTAAAGTTTCTAACTTGAGTTTGGGCCGTGGGGTCATATCCACATCTTCCGAATAAATGGGTGTATAATTTGTACCGTGCCAGGTCCTCGGACTGTTGGAGATAACACTCCACCCTCCACTGAGAGTGATGGCGCAGGCGTGGGGCTCCTGACTCTTGTGCTCTATTCTCAGCCTCTCAGGTGGTTCAGGGTGCCTCATCCACCGCCCTCTGTCCTTGAACAAAGTGACACCATTCTTTAACAACTCACAGGAGATTCTGGAAGATTCATGCATGACCGCCTCAAAAGCTTTTGTGTATCTCTTCTAGACTGCAAAACATGCAGCATCTCATTGGGGAAATGTCTTCTACGTTACTTTCTTATTTAAACAAACCTATTCTGTGGCATTTTGATTTCTTAGATCAATATTTATAAATAGACCGCAATACACTTTATGAACCGAGGATCCATACAGCATTGTCACACCCAGTACCCCACAAATATCCAAATAAACAAAGGGCAACTGTGAAGTGAGGGGGCCCCCTAGCTAGAGAGAAGTCCCTGGTGCCGGGGAGAGGCAGCTTTTAGACAGGCTAGTTCTCTGCAGCATGGATGAGCAGCTTGCATGTGAAGATGCAGATGTAAGGGAGCAAGATGTACACCACAGCCAACTTTGTCAGCTCCCATTATATCACAAACCAGAGGCTTGATTCAGTTATTAGCATCAAGAGAGTAGCTGCGATGCTTTGTCATGTAGATGCTATAAAAGATCCCCTGTCCAGGTACTTCAATTCATCTTTTGGCTGCTGTCTGCAGACATTCCCTCAGTCTCTTGTTGATCAGGACCCCGATGACCTGAGAACGTTTAGGAGGATAAAAAAAAAAAAAATCAAAACCATGAAAGAGTCCTCTTCACTGGAGAACGAATAATCCCCGGGAAAGTTGGAGAAGCGGAAGAAACTGCTCTAGTAGTGTGAAGTCCATGACGAGGAGACCACAGAGAAAACGGCTGGGGGTGGGGATTTTTCCAGAAGGCTTCTTGGAGGAGGCATACTTGAGGGCAAAAGGAGGCACTGATGTATCCAGGAGAGAGAGAGAGAGAGAGAGAGAAAGAGAGAGAGAGAGAGAGAGAGAACATGTAGGTCAGAGGTTAACGTTGGATGTCTTCCTCAGTTGCTCGCTACATTGTTTTGTTTTAATTTTATTATTTATATGGGTGGCACTTGTGAGCACCCAACACGGGCGTCTGAAACAGAACCCCTTGCAAGAACAGAAGGCACCCTTAGCCCCTGGGCCATCATCTCTCTGGCCCACTCACTGACCAGCCAGGCTGGTTGTCCAGCTTGCTCCAGGGATCCCCCTGCCTCTGCTCCACCCAGTGCTGGGATTACAGACTCTATGTCTGGCTTTTATGAGGATCTGAACTCCGGGGTCCTCGCGCTTCAGAGACAAGCACTTTACTGACTGAGCCATTTCCCTGGCCCCACCCAGAACTTTTTACACATCAAGGAAATCATGAGGAAAATGGGGTGCAATTTGCTGAAAATGTTTATCTTGCAAGCAAAATATGAGAAGGCCTTCATGAGGTTATTTTACATTGGGGATCCAGGAATTAAGTTCCCGTGCCTGTAAACAACCGGGAGCTCTTTCACAGAGGAGCCCCTCTTCCCTCCTCCCTCATGTCCCTTGGAGTCTTTTTTTTCCCCGAGACAGGGTTTCTCTATGTAGCTTTGCTCCTTTCCTGGAACTCACTCTGTAGCCCAGGCTGGCCTCGAACTCACAGAGATCCACCTGCCTCTGCCTCCTGAGTGCTGGGATTAAAGGCGTGTGCCACCACCGCTCGGCAAACTGAATTCTTATTTTTATTTTTTTATAATTCATTTATTATTTTTATTTTATGTGCTTTGGCATTTTTCCTGCATGTATATCTGTGTGAGAGTGTCAGATCTTGGAGTTACAGATAGTTGTGAACTGCCATGTAGGTGGTGGGAATTGAACCTGGGTCCTCTGGAAGAGCAGTGAGTGCTCTTAACCACTGAGCCATCTCTCCAGCCCCAGAGTCTTCTTTTTTCAAACAGAAATATCCTTGGGTCTTTTAACTCCTGGGATGCAGGTTTGCATGCTGCCATCATTTGAAGTGGCCCTCTCCGGAAGGATTCCAATTTAGAACCCTTCTTTAGCCAAGGTGCCCAAAATGGAACAGAGCTCTGAGGGTGCAAACACCACAGGGCAATTCTTCCCTGAGCCTCCTCCCTCGACTCCTATTACCACGGCCCACGGCTGCATTGGCCTTGGTGGCAGTTATGTCACAGGGCTGACTCATACAGAAACTGTGGTCAGTTAGAGCCCCCGAGTTCTCATGTGCTGCGTGCTGCTACGATCTTCCTTGTCCCCGCTACACCCCCTCTCCGTGTGTGTTTGTATGTGTGTGTGTGTGTGTGTGTGTGTGTGAGAGAGAGAGAGAGAGAGAGAGAGAGAGAGAGAGAGAGAGAGAGAGAACACTAGGCACAGAGGTTTAAAAGTGACATTTATCCTTATTACATTTGATCGTAGTGATAGCCACCTGTCAGGATATTCTGGAACGGGCAGATTAGCTCTCCCTCCCTCGAGGGAGGCGAGTGCTCATCAGCTAGGGTAGCAGCACAGCTAATCTCATGCTGATCCCTGGCCTCAAAGGCTTTAGAACTGTGTTCTCTTTCCTAGCCGTAAGTCATCTGCAGCCCTGGAGAAATCAATCTGTGTCTTTCGACATGCTGGGACCCCGCTCTAAAGCAGTAACAAATGGGAGCGGCCATTTCCTTCCCGAGGCTACGCAAAGACTTAGGTGTGTACAAAACCCAAAGTCAGTGTTAACTCAGGCAGTATAGTGTGAGAGGAGGAAAAATGGTATGTCGGCTCTGGGCATTCAGGAGATCTGATTACCCTTATCACGACATGGTACAGCTAGTGGATATTTATTTGAGCAACTATAAAGGTATGACTGGGTGGTCTGATTTGGTGTTGTAATAACATTGTGTAGGGTTAACATAATTTTTGAGTAAAATTATTTGCTGACTGACTAAATGCCATAAGGCCTTTCTTCTTTATGAGATTGATTGTGACTCTTGAATAGTATAAAGAGCATGTGAATCAGGAATGGCTTTCGTGTAACCAGGGCCAGAAGCACAAGCTCTCTGTACTTTAATTTCCACGATGAATTTCTTTGTCATGTTCCTGGAGACTCTCCAACATGACTGAGGATTCTAGATTTATAAGAAAATGGGCAGCAGTTGGAAGGTGGAGGCATACATGGTCTGCATTGCAAATGCTAGGCCAGCCAGGACTACATAGTGAGACCATGTATTTAAAAAAAAGAAAGAAAAATGGGTTGGTGTTGGATTGATGTGAAAAGTAAGAGAACTACAATCTCTTTCTCATATGTGTATGTGTGCATGGGTGTACAGGTGTGTAGAGATGTGCATGTGTTTGCAGAGGCCAGAGGTTGATGGCGGATGTCTATCTTCCTGAATGTGTGTGTGCACGGGTATACAGGTGTATACAGATGTATGTGTGCACGGGTGTGCAGGTATGTACAGATGTGCATGTGCTTGCAGAGGCCAGAGGTTGATGGCAGATATCTATCTTCCTGAATGTGTGTGTGCACAGGTATACAGGTGTATATAGATGTGTGTGTGCACAGGTATACAGGTGTGTACAGATGTGCATGTGTTTGCAGAGGCCAGAGGTTGATGGTGGATGTCTATCTTCCTGAATGTGTGTGTGCACGGGTATACAGGTGTATATAGATGTGTGTGTGCACAGGTATACAGGTGTGTACAGATGTGCATGTGTTTGTGGAGCTCAGAGGTTGATGGTGGATGTCTTCCTGAATTGTCTTCTCCACCTTATATTTTCAGACAGTTTCTTGCTGAATCTGGGGCTTACCAATTCGGCTAGACTGGCTGGGCCAACAAGCCCCTGGAGTTCTTTGGTCTCTGCCTCCCTAGTGCTGGGATTTCCGGTACAGGCCGCCATGCCCAGCCTTTCACATGGGTTCTGAGAGACCCAGCTTGGGTCCTCATTCTTCACAGCTGCAAACACTTCACAGACTTGGCTCCAGCCAAGAACTGTAATACTTTAAGCAGTGAAGCATCCAAACTTGGGCTAGAGGGAGGGCTCAGCAGCCAAGAGGCTGGTGTTCCAGAGGACCAAGGCTCAATTCCCAGCACCCCCATGGCAGCTCACAACCATCTGTCACTCCAGTTCCAGGGGATCCAGTGCCTTCTTCTGGCCACTGTGGGCACTAGGCAAACACGTGATACACAGACATATATGCAAACAAAACACTCATACACATAAAATATATATGTACCCACACACACACATATATGTATATATGTGGACTAGGATGTGGGTCAGTGGCAGAGCACCACCCTGGCATGCCCAAGGCCCTAGGATTCCATCCCCAGCACAGGAGGAAAAAGAAAAAAAGCACCCAAACTGCATTACAGAAGAAAGAATTAAATGATGCAAACTTTCACTTGAGAGGCTCTCTTCACTCTTCCCCACTTACCCATCCTAACCCTGCCTTCTTCTGTTAGTAGCAACACATGGACCACAAACATCTCGAGCTTCGGGGACTGTCAGACTCCTGGAAACCTCTGAAAATCTTAACAAACTAGAAATTTGAAGATCATCATTTTAGGCATGAAACAGAGAGCACATGGGTAACTTATACAACATATAAATTCAAGCTAAGGCAAATGTCTATTGCAAAACATCCCGTGAACAGTTGGCTTCAGGGCAGGAAGGTGCAGGAAACATCCCCACTTCTCTGGCCTGCCATTCTAATGCACATCTTAACCTTATTCTTGTGGTCTTGAAGAGCTCAACAGTCTCACCTCAGCTCTCATGAGAGATTGGGACTCAGAGCCCCTGGGCTTCATGCAGCAACATGATCCAGGATCAGTAGCATTATCTATATGTGAGCCTGAGAGAAGAGATCTGAAGTCAGTTCCCTCCAATGAACCAGAAAATAAATAAGTGAATAAAAAGAGAGGCTCTCGGGCTCTTTCCTAAACCTCCTGAATCTGACTTTGAACTTCAAAAACCTTTTCCGGGTGACTCCCGTGCACAGTAGCATCTGGGAAGGCCCGAGGTAGGGAGAAGAGATTTCACCTGGGTTTGCCCACACTGCATCCTGATGCAGTTTACCAGCTCCCCTGTGGCATTTTTGAGAGTATAGAGAGTCGTTAGTTACAACATTACTAGATTTAAATGTTCCCAGTATCCACAGCCTTTTCTCAAGGTGTCTATCACTGGCTTTAAAATACTCTGGCCTTACTAGGTCTTTGCAAATCACTTGTGCCGGGTGATTGCTACGGAAGGGCTGGGGATGGGGTGGGCTGGAGAGATGGAGAGTGGGCCAGGCAGTAGAGTGGATACTATTTCATGATCCCAACATCTTGTAAGGCCTGGAAAACAAGAGAGTGTGCTGAGCATTAGCAGGGAGTAACAGGAGGGATTTCAGGTAAACCCAGCAAAAAGAGACTTAAGGAGGAGGCAGAATCCACTGGCTGAAACTGGGTCGCTTCAAAGCCACTCCAGCCACAGAGGGTGACCCCAGGCAGGGTCAGCTGAGTGTTCAGCTCCACTGAGCTTCTTAAATCCCTCCCCATCAAGGAGAGGCTTCTGCTGAGTCTACAATATGGTTGACTTGCAAGAAGGGGTCGAGCGCTCCCAGCTGTGGAGAAAGGCAGCCAAAAAGCAAGCTGAGTCCTGACCCTGGCTACTGCAAAGCCACAGGATAAGAGCCCAGAAAGAACTGGCGTGGTCCCCCCAGGTCGTTTCCCTCCAACAGGGAAATTAAGACATTTCAGAAAGATTGTCTCCCCTTCAGCTTTAAACTTTGCAGAGAAAGATTTCTCAAGGACCCATGGGTTCCTTAGAATCCATCCAAGTTACTACGGTGTCCCCGATCCCGACCCCACATTCCCCTCGCCACAGCAGCTTTCTTTCATCTTTCCTAGCACCACCCCCACTACACCCCACTCAGCAGCCCCGAGACCCCTTGTCAGGTTACAGAATCTCAGTTCCATTTGCTTGCTGCCCCAAGCATCTCTCGCCAACCTTTGCACCGCTTTGTGACCCTCTGGGCCCCCTTGGAGTTTTGCCTGCCTGTGACTGTTTACCACCAAAACATATTTATTAAATGTGTGCTGTGTGCAGACTGCCCCTTTGACTGCAGAAAGTGAAGAGAGGAAGGAAAAGAGCATTCACAGCTTTGTTGGGTTTTATTCTGCAGTCTTCCTCCAGGGAGTGTGGATCTTGGCTGAGTTTATAGTCTAGCCGGTACAATCATCCTTAGGCTAAGTTTCGCTGCAACATCTCGATTGTCCTGCGAATGTTTTCCTATGACCCTCCTCTAAGGACGGAAGAGTTCGCTGTCATCGACAATGGCTCTGATGTGAATTCCGCTGTAAGTAAGTGGGAGATCAATGCATTTGCTCAGGCACCAGAGACAGCACTCCACTGCCATGTGGGTTTTGATTCAAATGAGCTGCAGAGGGATTTGTTCGGCTGAATTCACTCTACAGCAACTGGATTAATCTCATTTCGTATCATGTCTCTAAGTAGGAAAGTAAACTGATTTTCGGCAGGCTAAATGGTATGTGGATGCTGCCAACATCCATCAGATTTATCCTGGCTAAATTGCAACTATAACAGCGTCCTGATTGTTTTCCCTTCCACAAAGCAGTTGCCAAAGTGCACCACTTTAGGATGGGCTTTTTATGATAGATGGAATGTTCTGGAATGAGACAGAAGGCAGATACATCAAACATGAGCACACTTCTCTGGGCAGATCCTGAGGTCCAGTCCTTAGGCCCCTAACATGATTTTTTAAAAAAGTTGTTCTTTTTGAGAGTTGAGTGTGGCAGTGTACATCTGTAATCTCAGCACTTGGGAGGTACAGGCAAGGAGGGTCAGGAGTTCAAGGCCAGCCTGAGCTAGCAAGCTCACAGTCAGCCTGGCTACATGTAACCTTGTCTCAAAACTAAAAAGTTCTCTCTCTCTCTCTCTCTCTCTCTCTCTCTCTCTCTCTCTCTCTCTCTCTCCCTCTCTCCCTCCCTCCCTCCCTCCCCTTCCCTCCATCTCTCTCTTTTTCTCTCTCTCTCTCCTATGTTTCCAAAAATTTTGAATTGTCGCAGGGCACTGATCAAGCTCCACACTAGCCCTCCTGGTAGCTGAGGTGAGCACTCAGCATGTGCCTACTGTATACTTGCACCACACTAAGGATCCTCTGCTGTCTGTCTGCATCTGTCCCCTTCACCATCAGTCAGTTCCCAAAGCTACTACCATCTCAGCCTCCGGGGACTCCCAGTGTCCGTGCTGGGTCCTCCCCTCCTGAACTGCTGGCTTCAGCAGGCTCAAGCTGCTTCCAGTGCAATACGGCTGCTGTGGAAAGTTCTGTTTCTCTGGTGGGTAGGTTTATAAGCAGCAGGTGCTGTCAGAGGGCAGAGCCCGTGGGGATGCGCCTGGGATGGCACGGAGCTGTCATATGGAGCAAATGTAATAATGGGTATAAAAAAAGCAATTTGTAAACTGCAACATGCTCTCCAAAAGAAACTGTGACAGTATTATACAACTTTACGGTTTAGAAGGCCACTGGATGATATATAAAATTCACCAAGGCTCCCTCCGTAGCCCAATTGAAATAGAAAATTAGAGAATTGGGGACAGTGACCTTTCCATCCATAAGCCGCAGGCTTCTAGACAGCTTTAACAGTGAAAGCACACCCATGGAGTTGGGGACACACAGTGCCGAGGAACCCATCTGCCCACTACTCCGGAACAAAGGGCCTCTGCTCTTGTTTAAACTCCCCCAGGACCCCCACAATACCTTCCAAAATCCTCACCAGCCTCAGGAGCTAGCCTCAAGCCCTCTTCCCGCTCCTCTCCAAGACTGAAGGATTCTGTTTGTCCTGATGGTCTTGTCAGTCTAATGGGACAGCTGAGCATATATGTACCACTTCTGAACCAGCTGTGGCGTGCTGATGGTCACAGAGGGCTCCC
>CABHPQ010161924.1:7004-52164 GCA_902168405.1 Peromyscus aztecus | reverse complement strand
ATTGGACTCCTGGAGCTCCACCTGGGGCTTGGCTGTGGATCTCTGCATCTGCTTCCATCAGTCACTGGATGAGGGTTCTATCATGACAGTTAGGGTATTTGGCCATCAGATTACCAGAGTAGGTCAGCTCGGGCTTTCTCTCGACCATTGTCAGTAATCTATTGTGGAGGTATCTTTGTGGATTTCTGGGGACCTCTCTAGCACTTTGCTTCTTCCTGTTCCCATGGGGTCTTCATTCATCACGGTGTCTCTTTCCTTGTTCTCCCACTGTGTAAAGTAATGGTGCTAATTGAAAAGTAGTGCAATGGGGCTGGACTGGAGAGCACTGACTGCTCTTCTAGAAGATTGGGGTGTAATCCTGCACCCATATAGGCACTCACAATCTCCTGTAACTCTAATCTTAGGAGGTCTGACACTCCCTTCTGGTTTGCCCAGGCACTATATACATGTGGCTCACAGACATACATTTATGTAAGCACTCATACATATAAAATATAAATGAATTCTCCAAAAAATTTTACAGTAGCTCGGAGCCTAAAGGTGGAGATTATATAAGAGTATACAACAACAGTGCTTTAGCCCAGTGCCTGACACATACAGCAAGTATTCAGTATAGGTCAGTGTTGATGAAACTCTAATGGTCTGCTCTGTGTGATTTGTACAATGCGGGAATCTGAGCAAAGCCTCCTTGTGTGTCTTCTCTGTTGATAGTATTACATAGTCGTCTTTCAATGTTCCTGGTTGCCTGGCTGGGAACCATGTTCAGACAAAGATTACAAAAAAGTAGGTGTGAATTGTTTACTATTTATGTGATTTAACTAACAGCCACCTCTCCTGAAACACATTAGCTTTCATGAGATTTGAAGTCAAAAGAAGTGGGGAGGGGAGTGAAGAATCAAATGATTCCTGCATTTCATCCTTAATTAAATGGTAAAGACAAAGCCTGACTGATGCAGAAGACAGTTGCTTTCAGGCCAGGCTTCTAACGTTAAATTAAAGAGAAGAAATCAAAGACTTCAAAAATGATCTGATTAGGAAATTAACTCTTCCTTTTGAGGGTCTTTGAACATCTAAATGTTGGTGATTTGGGGAACAAAGAGGTGATGCTTTCATTTCTCATTTAATCTAGGTGAGTAAACACTAACAAATGTAGAATTAGTGCAATTTCTTAAATAGCGTATTGAGGCATACATAATGGTCATACAATAAACTGCACACATATAAATCACACAATTTGATGCTCTTGGACATACGTGCACATCCTGCACCATCAACACATGAGGAGTATGAACACATGCAATGTCAAAAAGCATCTCCTCTTGCCCTTTGCTAATGCTGCCTTTCTCTCCTCCTCTCTCCTCCTCGGGCATGAACTAACCTATTTTCTGGCAGATTGGTTTGTCATTTTTAGAATTTTATATAAATAGAATAATAAGCCATAAAGAAAGACATTTGGCTTCTTAAAATTCAGCATAATTATTGTCAAAAGTACACCCGTAATGTCTCACTAATATGACTGCTTAAACATGAGCTGAACAAAGACAATAAGAACGAACATGCTAATGTGGACAGGGGAAAGCCCATGAGGCTTCATCCCTACAGAATGAACTACGGGCAACTGAGGGGTGCTGAGAGTGGGAGAAATGGAAGAGCACACTACTTGGTTTTCCAACACAAGGCAGCCCTGAAACATATATACAAACAGCATTAGATGGACCAAGTAGGTTGCATTTAGAAATATATATATATATATATATATATATATATATAACATATATATAATCACAAACACATACACATGTACGCGTGGGCATGCACGCACGCACGCATGCACACACACATATGTGTGTGTGTGTGTGTGTGTGTGTGTGTGTGTGTGTGTAAAACAACAATTAATGGAAAAGAAGTCATAAAATTGAAAGAGTGCTGAGAGGGTGTACATGGGAGGGTTTAGAGGGAGTAAAGAGAGGGAGAGATGATGTAATTATGTTAATCTCAAAAAATAAAAGAAGTAATGAGTAAAAAAAAAAAAAAAAGAATACTAATGTGTATATGTCAATAGTTCTGTCCTCCAGGACTGTAGACAAAATTCCAAATGGTCTTACTAAATAAGAAACACAGAGCCAAATACAGAGTTAAAAGCCCAAGAGATCAGAGCACTAGCAAATAGCCTTTAGCTTACCACTCACTGCTGTCCTTCCCCTGAGAGAGAGACCTTCCCCTGTGTGATCTGTCTTTTTATTGCCTTTCTATTCTACCTTCTCATTGGCTCTAAACCCAACCACATGATTTCCTCATCACTGCCTGTCTATACAGATCTCCAGGTCTCTATGGTTGGTACTGGGATTAAAGGTTCGGGTCACCACTTGGCTGTGTCCTTGACCACACAGAGACTCTACCTGCCATGCGATTAAGGACATGTGCTGCCACCTTCTGCTTAATGACTTACTTTTAGCTCTGATCCCCAGGCAACTTTATTTATTAACATACAAATAAAATCACATTTCACATGCCTTTAATCCCAGCACTACGGGAGGCAGAGCCAGGCGGATCTCTGTGAGTTCGAGGCCAGCCTGGTCTACCAAGTGAGTTCCAGGAAAGGCGCAAAGCTACACAGAGAAACCCTGTCTCGAAAAAACCAAAAAAAAAAAAAATCACATTTCAACACAATTAAAATATCTCCATACAGGACACATATGGTCACTTTTAATAGGTGTGCTGCAATGTGCCTATAAATATTTACCTGTTCATGAATAGTTGGGTTATTTGAAGCTTCTGTTACAAAGGAAGTTCCTTTGAATATTCCAACCAAAGTCTTAAAATAGAGATTTGCTTTAGTTCCCATTGTGTTAACTCCTAAGTAGAATGGCGACCCCTTATGGAAGTGTATAATTAAGTTCTAAGATACTGCCAAGGTATATTTCCAATTTAAAGCATCATTTTATATTTGCATAGGCAGCATATGGGAATTATAGTTCTTGCACATCCTCATCCAACCGTGTGTGATCAGCTTTTCTAATTTGAGCTTTTCCAATGGATGTGCAGTGGTGTCTTATTTCTCCATGGCTAGTGATGTTGAACATCTTTTCACGAGCTCACTAGTCATATGCAATCTTTGGTGAAATGGCTGGTCCTTTCACCATGAGAGTCACTGAGTTGTTTGTCCTTTTTAAATTTCTAGCATTGCTCGTGTATTTTAGAGGTATAATTTATTAGCAGATATGCAATTTCTAATATGTCTCCTGACTATTCGTTGCCTTTTCATTCTCTTAAAGCAGCCTTCACAGAACAATGATTCCACATTTGGTCTCTCACATATTAAGAACTTCATCTACTTCTTTCGTCTACTCCTTCATCTGCTGAGCTCTTTTGATTACTGTAGGTTATTTATATTAATTATTAAAATTGGATAAGGTGGGTCTTCACATGCTGTTGCACTCTTTTTCAGTCATTTTGGTGTCCTAGCTTCTTTGCATCTTTGCATTTCTAAATAGATTTTGGAATTGTCTTACTGCTATCTACAAAACAAACCAAATCATCAACAACAACAAAAAAACCTCCCACAGAATTGTATCATGTCGTAAAAATATTGAACTTTCTAAGCCATTAATATGATATATAGTCCCACTATCTTTGGAGTCTATTTTTTTTTATCTTGTAGCACTTAAGTTATAAATTATGTATCTTTTTAGATTTACATTATGCTACTTCCATTATTTGGAGTTTTAGGCTATATAGTATTTTATGGTCACACTTCAAATATTTAAAAATAATTCCAATGTTCCGTTGTAGCTATAGAAAATATAATGGGCTTTTGTATATTGATCTTGCATCCTGCATTCTTACAAAATCTAATTATTTGTTATAGAAGCCTTCTCATGGATTCAAGTTTTTCCAAATGAAAAATTACATTGTGTATAGGTAAGAATATTTATTTGTTTGTTTCTAATGTATATAGTTTTATTTCTCTTGTCTTGTTACTTAGGCTATGATTGCTATTATGGTTTTAAAATGATGGGTATGCATATCCATTCTTCCTTTTCCCAGTCTCAGAGGAAGGAACAATTATAGCTATTGTGATTATAGCAACAGACTTCTCAGTGCTATGATTTTCTTTTAGTAGAATTTCTATTATTATCAACAAAGATTATTAAATTTTGAGATATTCTTTTACCAAATATATAATATGGTTGTTTGCATTCTTCATACTTAGTATGCTACTACAATTAATTAATTTGGTTGACTTTGAATTGTTAATCCAGCCTTGCATTCCCAAGAGGCACACTACTTGATCATGATGAATTATCCTTTTTATATATTGCTTTATTTTATTTGCTAATTTTTAAAAGTATTATCAGTGCTCATAAGAAACACTGGTTGATAGTTTTATTTGCTTAACTTTTGTATTCATATGCTGCTGATCCAATAAAAAGAGTATGTGTTCCTTCTGTTCTACTTTCTGTGAAATCTTCATTTCACAATATCAATTCAAATTGATAACATTTCTTTCTTAGATATTTGGAAGAATTTGTCAGGAAAACCAATTGTGCCTGTGTTTTTCTCTTTGGAGGATATTCATAAAAGCAAATTTAATTGATTTAATTTGTATATGATTAGATTTTTTTATTCTCTAGTAAATTCTAAGTTATCTATCAAATTCTCTATCCTTTTAATTTATGTGGAATCAATCAGAACATGACTTCTTTCATTTCTGATGTTGGCAATACTGGTAGTATTTCCTTGGTTAGCCTGGTTAGAGGTTTAACAATTACATTCAACATTTCAAATAACCAACTGTTGTCTTAATTGATTTTCTGTTTAATTTTTCAAATGTTTTTTATTTGTATGTATGTGTGTGTCTGCACACATACACGTGTACACATGCATGCATGCATATTTATGGTATATGTATATGACTGGGTGTGCTCTACGTTGCATGTATGGTGTGCAGGCTAGAGGGTGATGTGTCCTTTGACACTTTCTAGGTATCTTCTGACACTTTCGACCTTAATTTATGTGCTCTACGTTGCATGTATGGTGTGCAGGCTAGAGGGTGATGTGTCCTTTGACACTTTCTAGGTATCTTCTGACATTTTCGACCTTAATTTATGACAGGGTCTCTCAAATCTAGAGCTCGCTGTTTACACTGCCCTGGCTGGATCTGCAAGTCTACAAGTCCTCTGGATCTGCCTGCCCCCCACCCCCATCCCAAACGTACAGTACGGTTACAGACACATGCTGCTACGGTGAGCTTTTACAGGCATCCTGGGGATCTGAACTCAGGTCCCCGTGCTTGCACACTAAGCACTTTACCCACCAAACCATCTCTCTTGTTGTGTGTCTAGAATGTATCAGTGATGTCATTTCCTTTAGTGCTTAATTGGCTGTAGATTCTGTTCGCTTTACTGTGTGTTATAGTTGGAGCTTGGTGGGGGGAAGAGGGGCGAGCAGGATTCTCTGTGTTAACATTCTCTTCTGAGCTATGAGCCTTTTCTGTGAAGATGTACTGAGAACGGAATTAGCCCCAGGGCATTATGCCTTTCTCAGAGTGGCTTCCTCTTTCTTGGTGGAGGTTTTGATGATGTAGGGAGCCCCACTCTCAGTGCCTAGTGGACGCATATGGGGTGAAAACCTGAAATCCTGCACCTGCCTCCTCCACACCTTCAACATGCCACGCTCTCTTCAGGAGCATACACTGAGCTGTTAGAGGTTCATCAGAATCTTTAGGTAGTTCTCCTTACCTGCATGCATGATTACCCGCATGCACGGAGCTCCAAGTGTCTGGTGTTTGCCACAGGTGAGCCCGTGCGCGCACCAAATCTTTTCTTGAATGAGCCTGCTTTAATTGAGAGTCTGATCTGATTTCTGTTGTTGCTTTGTTTTGCCTATTCTGCTTTTTTGTTTTGTTTCGTTATCCAGGGTCTCACTCTCTATCTCCAGGCTAATCTCAAATTTGCAGAATCCTCCTGCTTCAGTCTCCCTAGTACGGGTGTTCTAGGCATGAGTCACCATGCTCAGCTTTCGTTTAGTATGTTCTCTGAATTCATGTCTTTCAAGTTCAGTAAAAGTTCTGGGTTTTTAATTGAGCCAGTGTTGGATGAGTGTGGTGTTCTTTAGCTTTTTCCATTCTGTGCAGAAATACCATCTCTGAGTTTTCTAAAATTAGTGCTCATAAAATAATGTATTTTATGACCCACCAATCCTATTACCAATGATAATAGACAGTATTTTGTGAGTACACAAGGAGTATGCAGTTCACCCAGTACACCAAAAAGACCTATGAGATAGAGGATGCCTATTACAGTTTACATAGTACAATAGTTAGGACTCACAAGTGTGGAGCAACTTGCCGATGGACACCCACAAGGAGGTGGACACACAGTTTGAATCTAGGTCAGTTCTATTATGCTGCGACAGATTCAATAACTGCCTAAAATACTCACAACTAATAATGTTTATAAGGGATTAATTCTCAGTGAACACAAAGGACACACTTTCCCCCTCTACTGGCCTCAAGCAAACCAGGGCTATAATTAGTGCAAAAGCTTTTGGTTATTATTTAAGGGTTTTGGAGTGGTAGGAGAGGTGGATGTCAAGCGACATTAGAGACATGTCTCAACAATTTACTCATTAGATGGAACAGGATGTAATGGGGAGTCCTTCGACCAGGGAGGCAAAAATGTATTGCTAATTACATTGAATACAGTAAACAGTGTCGGCCTAGCAGAATCACACCAGGTCATTACCGTCTCTTCTAATGATTAAACTGCAGAGTTCAGCACTTCTTAGGGCCTTTGAAGAGCAGGGTGGCTTCATTAGTGTCATAATGCTCTGCTACGTTTGACCTTTCTAAAGAATCAAACTGTGTTCCCTCCTAAGTGAACGGGGTAATGCACTGTCTGCAGCAACGACAGAGATCCTAAGGGCTGTTGCTACTGACTAACAGTTTTTCCTCATGTGAACACGGTGTAGATTAAGGCTAGATATCTAGCTTTAACAGATGTAGTGTCAGGGTTATGCGTAGTCAACTGAGAGATTAAACGTCTTCCAAATGATAAGGAAATGACTTTAAGTCACCGTACTTGGGCAAAAGCCAACTATATGAAAATGGAAAAGAGGAACAGGTGAGCCTGTGCACACACCGCATCTTTTCTTGAGTGATCCTGATTTCATTTAGAGTCTGATCTGGTTTTAGTTGTTGCTTTGTTTTGCCTATTTTGTTATGGGGGGCAGGCACATGGAAGGGTACAAGAGCAGGCCAGGAGATGAGGGAGAAGTAGGGGAGGAAAATCTGTAGGACAAATTTTGTTAAATATACCATAACAAAGCCTAATGCTGAGTATTGACAGGTAAAAACTTTGAAAAGTAGACATTGCCATACTTTCATGTTAATAGTTCAATTGTCACACAAATTCTTTGCTTTCTCTCTTGTCATTAGACACATGATACTTTTATTTAGTTTGGTTAAAACCTTGGAGTCTTTCCTTTCTGCGCCTTTTACATGACCTCCTTCTCCAACTCTTATATGCCAAAATGACAATATACAGAAGATAGAATTGACTTTAAATTATAGTGCTTGATTTCTTAAGATCTGCTAACTTATTGCAACATATTTTTACCTTAACATTTTCTTTTCTAGTGCATGGGTGAATAATATGATTTTGTTGCAAGAAAAAAATTAATCATGTGAGAATTAGGCACTTAAAGCAAAAAACAATGCCTTCACAACATCCCACCTTTGGTTTCAACAGAAGGACATCCCACAGTCTGGCTGATCCCTTTGCAATGAACCTTGGTAGCCCTCAGCTAAACAGAAGTACTAGACAGAAGTAGATTCTTTTTTCAGTATGAATGAATTCAGGCCATAGCATTGAGTTCCAGCCAGATCGTCATCCAGACAAATAAAGTGGATTCTTCACAACCTCGTGACCATGTTTAGCAACCTCTGTCTGAAACTGAGCTGGATTTAATGACAAGTCTGTTAGTGATTTGATGCAGTGAAAGTGACATTTCGTCATCTCCGAGGCACCATCAAAAGAAGTACTGCAGCTTCTGACAGCATATCATGTGATACTTGCCTTCTCCACACTCCAAAATTCTCCTGGAAGACCCCCTCGATTTTATGAGAAATCTGAGCCACTTTAAGGGACCAGTGGGAGATTCTATGGTTGAAATTTTTATAAGGTCGAAACCTTTGAAATGCCTCAGCCATGTTTAAGATATGGCTGAGAAGTTCTCCAGGTGGCTTCTATCCCCTGATGTTTCCATCATCCCCAGGCATTCTATTCTTACACATGAGATTCCAGATATTATAAAGCAAATAATGAGTATGTGTATTATACTCTGCCCACATTTGTCTAGAATCTGAGAGAAAAAGGTGTTTATTGTAACCCAGTTTGGGATGGTTTGCACAATGTTCTAAATGGCAAACTTTGGTCAAATCAGTGATTGGATTCATTGACTACTCAACTCAGTTAGGTTCTGTTGCCATTAAGTCAGTCTCATCACTTTCATTCTAATGTCAGTTTTCTTTTCAAAGCCAGCTCTGTCAATGCTCTATCAGGCATGTCCTACTTGGGGCCGGCAGCATGTAGTTAAGGATAGCTGTGAATGTGGCCAAACAAAATCATAACCTCGCTTAAAACAAGGGGAGATGTTTTAAGTGATTCTTGTAACTCAATTATGTGGTATCTATTTATATTCTTGACATAACTGTTGACCATTTAATTTTCCATCTATATGTCAGCTATTACAAAGTGCTGTTCTCAGGCCAGACCTAGCCTGTTGTCCATTAAAAAAAAAATATTGCTTACTCCTGTACATACCTGTCTCAGGTTGCTTTCACACTCTGAAGGTAGAGTTGTGTAGTTACATAAGTCAATATCCTTCAGAAAAATGGAAGGCTGACATTGCTATATAGTATTGCATTCCACTTTATGTTTACTATAAACCAATACTTTCCGTGGCAAACTGTATCTCAGTTTCTTTAATTTTTTTTTTTTCATTTCTAGTTTGGTAAAGTTGCACGAGACACAAATCAGAGACGTTGTCTAAATTTGAGATTTACTAGTAATTTAAAACTCATGTATAATGGGGGGACACAGGTGGAGAAAAATGTCTGGGGCACCTTAGTCCCCAGACCCTCCTGGCTGCAGTTGGAGATGTTCTCTTACCGTCACAGCAGATGAAGTCTCTAAGAGTCAGACATCACATCACGTACCAGACTACCTCGCAGCTTCTCCATCCTAACACCTCAGAAAGTCATGTTGCTTCTATAGCTTTCTCTGGGAAGTTATGTCTCATCAATTCACAGATCTCAAATGTCTTTATCTGAAGCAATCTTAAGTCAGAACAATTTCATAAGCATGTTTCCTAGATAAACATGAGGTTTCTAGAAGAAATGATTAATCTATCTACTTACATTTTGATCACCATGTTCATAACATTGGATTAAGTCACCCTTCTTTCTCACCAATCCTAGGAAACATGTCAGGCCAGCTCCTCTGTCTCCTTCATCTCTAGTAAAAGAAATTCCTCACAGTAATGGGGAGAAAGGCCAATCACAGGTCATTTTTCTGACTGCTTTGTCTCCAGTAGAAGTTCAAGATTGTCTCTTTTTTTCTTTCTGTTTCACACATGCATCCAATGCGTTGTGATGACGCCCACCTCCCGTTCCTCCTTCTCATTCTTACCCACTCTTGCAGATGCCCTTTATTTTGCCCAGTTCATCTCCTCCTACTTTCTTGGTTTTGTTGTGCACATCTTATGCAGGTAGTCACAGCATCTACTCACTCATAATTTGAGTGGGCATGTAAAATCTGTAAGGCAGCGTTTCAGAACACCTCTGACTTTTACAGTCCTTCAATTTCCTCTTCTGTGATGCCTCCTGGGCTTTGGAAGAGGGCAGCATAGATGTACTATTTTCTGCCTGAGCATTCTATAGTCACATATTCTGAGCACTTTGACCAGTTATGAATCTCTGCATTAACTACTGCCCACTGCAAAAAGAAGCTTCTATGAGCAAGCTGGGGGCGGCACTGGTGTAGGGCTATAAACACAGATATTTAGAATGCAGTTTGACTACATGTCCATTTAGCAAAGTATCAGTGGTAGATTTCACCTTAGGGACCATGACGTCCACAGCCATTGTCTTTTGACCAGGCACATTTTCTGTACCCGGTATGTTTTCTCTCCCATGGAGCAGAGCTCAAATCCCACTAGAAAGTGATTAGTTGCCCCCAAACCATTGTGCCGCTGTTGCACCAGTGGGCATATCCTTCTTGGCATGTTTTATTATAAGATACAGAGTCCAGACTTGTGTAAGTCCATTGATGATTTTTCTCCCCCAGCAGCCTGTATATCACGATCTGGCATGATGAACGCTAGCTAGTAGCAAGGAAGCTCGCAGCTCAGTTCTAGCTTGAGTCTTTTATGTTTTGCTTCCAAAATGTGTGTTTTCTTCACCATTAGGGTCTTTCTGTAGAGTTCTTGTACACAACCAGGAGCAATAGCAACAGTATATTTCGTTCTAGGGGCTTCTGGGGTTCCCCTGTCTAATAATTGAAAGGTATCCAGCATTGGGATTTTTGTTCAATAACTGATAGTTTCTAGATACAGCACTATCCATGGAGGGTGCCTCATTTTAAACTCCTTTCTTTCTAAATTCTATTTTTAGTGAGTTTATAAAGGTTTTTATATGGCTTTCCCACACATCCCTATTTTTCCATGCTCCTCACTCACACCTAATCTTCCTCCCATCCTCCTACACCATCACTGTTTAAACCTTCCCATGCCTTAGACTCCTCCTGTCTACTTTTATACCTCATTTTTTTAAATATCTCCATCCCTTAAGGCCTTTTTTTCTCCCCATCTCATGGCTCCTTTCTTGGTCTCTACAGATGTGGGGGAAGATGCATACTTATTCACTGTTGCTAAGAGTGTAAAATGGAATTATCACTATGGAAATCAATGTGGAAGCATTTCAGAAAGCTAAAAAATATATAACTACAGTGTGATCCATCTGTATTATTACTAGGCATATTCTCTATAATTTATGACAGAGATAACTGCACATGCTCATTGCTGTTCTAGTCACAATAGCTCAGAAATGGAAGCAGTCTAGATGCCCATCAACTGATGCGGGGATATTAAAAAATGTGGTACATTTACACATGGGAATCTTTTCAGCTGTAAAGAAAAAACAGCGTTATTAAATTTGCATGAAAATGGATGGAACTAGAAATATTATAATGAATCAGGTAACTCAGACTCAGAAATGCAAACATCACATGTTCCCCATTATATGCAGATCCTAGCTTTAAAATTTGAAATTTCTGTGTTAGGAAATTTTGAGTTTTTAAGATGGAAATATCATAGAGCTCTGACTCATTAAAGTAAACCTGATTACAATCTTAACTTTAAAAATACATTTAATTTTCTTTCCCTCAAATAAAAATATAAGGAGCATGAAGAGAAACTTACAAAAAAATATATGTTCAGAATTATAATTTCTGATGGAAAACCAGTCTGGATTTCACAGAAGCAAAGAAATAATGAGAGAAATATTCACTAGCACTAAATTTTGGTGTTTTATTTTTGTCAGAAGGGGTTTACTATATTACTATATACTATAAAAGAACATGGGAAGAGTTGGAGGGAGGAAAGGGAAGGGGGAGAGTGATGTAGGTATATTTTAATTTGAAAAATTAAAAATAAGTAAAAGGCACAGAAATGGAGACTGATTATAGACACACAGAAGTTCACGTTGCAGGCCGCCTGGATCTATAACACAAACAGTGGAACTAGATGCTCGGACGACCTTAGGCTGCTGCTAACTGAAACTCACAAAAGGATACACCATCAATGAGGCAGAGGACTGAAAGGATCCCTGGAAAGGAGGTAGAAAGGCTGTTCTATGCCTACTTTCTAGTAGAGAAAAACATCTCCCAAGAGAAACAGCAACAAAAAGTCATTTTTACAGAGGTTTGGTGTTTGAGATGCCCTACTTCTGTAAAAGGGAGTTGTAAGTTCCTTTCAAACCAATGATAAATACATAAATCCAACTTGCTCAGTCGGTATAACATTACCTATACATATATGTTTCCAGGGCTGACCATTTCCTATCGCATACCATTTTGTGTGCTATTCCCTGGCGAAGATGACTTCTTCTGCTCCCAGCATTCCATAACTGCCTGTAGTTATGTGCAAGATTAATGATGTAATTATGTTATAGTCTCAAGAAGAAACCAATAAATACACAAGGAAACCTATGCTAGGCAGAGGGGAAGTTTGGAAGGCACAAAGTTTGAAAATGTTGAAAAACTGGGAGTAGAGTGAGGAGGGCAAAAGGAGGCAATACGAAGGAGAAAGCAGACAGAATCAAAAAGAAATAAACTGAATTTTCAGGAGAAAAGCCTCATTTACTAACTTGTAAATTGCATAGTTAAGTTGATACAACAGAGCAGCAGGGTTACTGGTTGAAAGTTAACTCCTGATAGCGTAAAAAAAAAAAAAAAATGTACCCTATGCTTGAAAGTATTGAATGTGGAAAGAGCAGCTAGAGAACAAGAAATCAGGCCCTTGGGTTAGTCAAATCTCAGAACTTAAAGGGAAATGAGAAGAAATTTTCTGAGAACATCCTCAAGATGTATTATCTACAATGGAAAAGATAAAAATGAGCTAATGCTAAACCTCTATAAACATTCAGCGATGTAATTTTGAGCAAAAAGATTTTGCAATCTGTGCTTCATCTGACTTGGAAGTAAAGGCGTTTTAAAATCTGCAAGGACTTTGCGCATGCTCCAATGACTCTTTAGTTGACGGATGTAAGGACTCTAAGAAGCTAAACAAAAGGTCAAAGTTTACCAAAGAATTAAGAAGCTATGTTACATGAAATAACTACATAAAATCATTTTGCTATTACCATAAAGTGTAGAAAGAAACATAGCACCAGCCCTGTCCCACTCATGCACATACAATAAAACCCTGTACTGAATATCCAAGACAATTTCAGAAATATTGCAGAGTGGTGAGGGAACAGAAGAAATTGAAGCGTGTTAGAATTCTCGTCCCTTCTATAGGTTTATAGAAGATCGGGCAACTGGCATAGTTATCACAATTTAAAAATTGTGAGATTTAAAAATTTATTTTCTCAGCTTATACTTTGAAGAGTTTGCATTTATATTTTCTATATTTTCAGTATTTATTATAATTGTATATCCATTTTTGAATTTAGTTAGATAAACGGCTAAACAATGGGCATTTACAACAATCCCGAATGAAGGTGCAAGAAGTCACTGTCACTATCAGAGTGAAAATGGAGAGCACATGGATAGGCACTGAAGGCAGGTAGAAAAGTATGTAACTGGGACTCTAAACACTTGGCCATTGTGTTCCTTCAAGGAAACATCCAATGAATACTTAGGACGTTTTTGGAGTTTTCTAGTCATATAATTTTAATGTGTCTTACTGCCAGGATGTGGGCATGAGATTTCTGGTAGTTTCTGGTAGTTTACAAGGAAGACAGTAAAATACGTACTGGGAGATTTCTTTTTAAATCAACTTAAATAAGCACCCTCTTAAAGTATTTCTCTACTGGATGCTTTTTGAGTCCCAGGGAGTTTCCATGTTTTGGTATCACTGCAATTCTGTGTTGCCCAACTTTTTCTACACTTTCCTACACAGAAAATAGTGTTCATGTGACCCATTGGACACATCTTAGACACACGAAGAAAGGCTTCACAGGGCCATATTATGAAATAGGACCTATGTTCATAAGTCATTTTCCAGAAGCAAGGTCATGGGTAAAAATTCTGGTCTTTATTTATTTAGCAGTGTGACCTTGACAATTGAAGTCACCAGAATATTGGAGGCTTGAGACTAAACAGCTCTTCCTCCTGTCTCTTTGAGCTTAATAGTTTTGTGACTTCAGACTTCAGTTGACTCAAGGCCAACATTGTGATAACTCTGCTGCAGTCATATTCTTCACCTATTATGTTTATTTTCTGTGTTTCAAGTTATGTTTAACAAACAAGATCACAGATCTATGCAGCTAGGAGACATATCACAGATCTTACTGGAAGAAGATTAAATAAAGTTCCCTAAATTAAGCAGTTTGTATAATTATTGGTTACCCTACTCAAGAGAACAGTAGCAAGTGGTCTTAAAGAAGCATCCTTAAGGAAGTGGGTCGTGTCCTTATTCATTCTGCACTTTCAGAATCTCAGGTCAAATTCTAGAAAGGAATGTCAGCTCTGTAAGTGATCAGTCTATTATTTTTGTTGGGAGTGGTTTATGACAAGCAAACCACGGGGATTTGTTTAGAAAAGCCATATACCACTATTTGACAGTTTTTAAATACCACATGTTCCTTTCCTAAAGCAATCTGCCCATACAAGTGTAGCTAAAGCAGCTACAATTGGCTTAGGCAAAAATTAATTAGTGATAGGAATTCATATTACCACCTCAAAGGCCACTGAGGTTGTTAATCAGTCTTTCTAGAGAGCAGACTTCTCCCTGGGTAAGTATTCTAATATGCTTTCAGGAAATGCATTGTGGAATGAGTGTGAATCTGAGGGGCATTTCTACAAGGAGTCTAACAGCACACTCTCCTTCATTATAGCAGTTCACCTCAGGCCATTGTAACATTAATATCCACAAATTACAGATTGGTGAAACTTCACTGTTTTTGTGGTTACCTCATAGAGATTGTATCAACTCCTACCCTGTCTTAGTTTCATTCAGATGTTGAGACTAATAGCAGCACATTACATTGAGATAGCACAAAATAAATCCCTTATATAATGAAGCTTCCTGGGAAAAATAAGGCAGACTTCCAAATAGGTTCAACAATAGCTTAACAGAATATGGATAGGAGATTGGCTTGGTTTATATTATGGTTAGGAGACAGAATTAGGATAGGAGTCTCTCGTGTAGAATGTGACTTGATTAAGCTTCCCACCAGGATTAAATGGAGGTAAACCTTGCTGTTCTTGTCAGTTGAACAAAAGATGTGGGCATCATAAGAAGGGATACAGTCAGAAGTCAAATGTCCAACATGCAATCACACTGTTAAGATCTTGCAACATTCAAGTGGTGATGGTGTAGCTGGTTACATGCAAGGAACTGATAGAATGATACATTCTTACACCAATTCTAGCCAGCCATGTAAACTGAGCTTTGGGAAATATCAGATTATCTTCCAGATTGCTTCCGGGGATCCTAAAGCAAAGAGAATTGTGAACTCAAGACTTGAGCAAACCGGCACCAGCCCCAGAAACATGCCTCAGGGGTCTCTGAACTGTGGAATGTGTTTCCTCCTTCTGAATCTTCCTGGTACCTTTGATTCACCTGGGTTAGTAGTCCTGTCCAAGAAGGGCAATTCAGGCCAGCTCAGGGACTATGGTGTTTCATACTTTGCTTTACTCTTCAATCCTGTGTCCTTGGTCTCTAAGATGGTATGTCCCAGGACCTCTTAGAATTAAGACGCTAATTATTCTTTATGAAGTATTCTTTCATTAATGTTACAGAAGCCTGAGCCAATACAACAGTGACGTCAGTGGTGTGACTCCTGTTGGACTCAGTATAGTTCAGAAGTCTACACTAGGGGTGATTCATCTGCTAACATGGTCACTGAACTGTGCACACTCACTCGTGCCACAGGTGGACAGTCCATGGAGGTTGGAGGGAGTGTAGCAGGTACCCTCTCAGTTTCTGCTGTTGGTATCCATGACAACCAACCATTCCCCTATGCAGGATCCACAGCACATGTAACACAGTTTCTTAGGGTAAAGTGCTATGTCTGTTTCCTTTGAGAATTTCTTGAGCTCCCCATGCTAATGTTCTCACTTGTGATTCCAATGCTGTGCTCTCTGGGGCAGCTTCTATATTTTGCTAGATGCAGAGAAAGGTTAGCCAATCCTTGAATGAATAGTGCTATTCTTCCCCATCCTTGTGTGTCTGTCCTACTTGAAGGAAGCAAATCATATTCTGCAAATATAGCAATTATGGCGAAGGAAGACAGAACATTTATCTTTCTGCCCGAATGCCATAGAATTCAAATGGTACATTTAGCATAATCAATAAAGAAATGAACATTCCCAATGCTCTCCCAAAAGCAGTCACTGTGCTTCATCAACAGTGACCCCCAAGTGGAGATCTTATCCAGAGTACTCAACAGGCACTGGGAATGTACATCTGTGGGTGGCATGATATATTGAGGCAGCCTCCTGAGCAGTGGAAATAATAGCATTATGTCCATGCTATTAGGAATGCTTGATAGATGCAGAGAATCTATTTGTTTTAATAAAAACAGTTACTGACGAGCCCTGGCATCGTGAATTGATAATGCTGGAACCTATTTTTTTTTGTGGCAAGAAATATGAAATTCACCAGGATTAACATACTTGACTGTAAAGAATATAAAGAAATGGTTCTTGGCTCTCAAGAAAAATAGGTGGCACCTGTAACTCAGAAGAATCTCCATGTGTGCTAAGCATATACTAAACACCACTTCTCCCGTGTATTTTTCTGATGTAAATCACTGTGGCATGCAAGGGTTCTCCAGATGAGTTTGCCCCAGGCTCCCTGTTCTCTAGTGATGATTCTAGAGTTCTCAGTCTTTCTAAAACTTTAATACAATTCCTCATGATGTGGTGACCCCCAACCATAAAATTATTTTCATTGCTACTTTATAACAGTAATATTGCTTACTGTTATGAATCATAATGTAAATAGTTTGGAGACAGAGGTTTACCATAGGGGTCATGGCCCACAGGTTGAGAAGAGCTGGTCTAGAGACTCATCCTTCCAGATAGGATCAGATGACACCTTGTCCTCCTCAGTATAATATATAGTAGAAGTTAGTAGGAAATAAATTAGATAAAACCTGTGTCTCATCTGGGCAGTATGAAATATGTGAACTCATAGCTCAGTATGAAATATGTGAAATCAAAATGATCAGCATACTTGCATGCCCATGGGTCCAACTGGATGAGGGGCAAAGTGATGTAAGACAAACCTACATAGATCTTTCAGATTTTCCAAGGGAAAATCTGAGAAAGAATTTAGGAAAGTGCAGCATTTATTTATTTATTTATTATATCTTCCCCTTACCATGGTCACATAATATAGTTGCATAGTGTTCACGAGAGAGTTTTGTGTGTGTCTGCCAAAGTGTTTTCATAGTTTGAAACATCAAACCAACTTGTTATCTAAGAAGTGTATGCTTTGAAACATGTTAAGAAAAATGGTTTGGCGCGTAGGCTGAAAAGACTTTCAAAAATTAATGAAAACAGATATACTGCTTGCTGGTGAAATGGATTAACTCTAAGACGTATTGATATCTTTGTTCTTTCATGTTTTTGTCTGGGATTTGTTTTCTAATATTTTCATTCATTTGCATTTAAAATTAGCATCTAGAAAGTCAACATTTATTAAGATAAAACAAGTTTTCTTTAATATTGAAGTAATTGCAGATTAAAGGACTAGGAAAATACTATCTTATGTTATTATAACTAAAATTCACCAGGCTAAACAATTACTCAGATTAAAATTCACAGTAAAATTTAAGCAGTATAGGAATCTTGCATGTAGAAGAAGTTCACATATTTTAGCTAATCAGATTTAGAAAGGAGGCCTCCTGCATTCAAGCCAGGCAAGCAATTAGATGAACTGCAGATCTTCCTTTCTCCTCCAAGTCTCATCCCCAGCTCTGCAGTAGACCTCCTGCTGTGGCTTTCCCACTTCCTTTTCTTTTCCATCCCCAGTGGGTCACACAGATTTTCCCCTCATAATTCCCCTTTCCCAAATCATTGTTTTATCCCAGCCTCCAATCCCATTAGGCACTCCCTCAGACCTCACAGGCCACACCTGCCAGGGAAGCAGGTAGGCTAACTGCTGATTATCAATCACCTCTCTCCCCAATTCCTCCTAGTCCAATACCTCAGTCTCATTCACAGCTCTGTAGCAGACCACCTGCTGTGTCATCTCCTCAGGATCTGCCCCCATTCCCAGAGGACTAAGCAAATCATGGTGCAATAACCTACTTTTCTCCCTACTGTGGACACCCTCAGCCTATCCCCCACCCCAACTTATCCTCAACCTAAGTGTCAGCTCCCAATACTTAGAAACATTTTACCTGGAAACCTCCTGTGTCCACACCTATCAGGATCCCAGAAGAATTTTCTATCAGACAACAGACAGCCACCACACTCTCCTAAGAACCAGAGAGGTCAACAGAAACCAAGGAACAAAACACCCGCCTAACAAAGATAAGGCCAGATATCAGCACCTAGAATTAAAATCTTTCCAAACGTAGATGTCTAGACATCAGAGTAAAAATAAAACCAAAACAGCCAGGACAATATATCTTCCTTAGAGACCAACAACCCTACCATAGCAAGCCCTGAGTATTGCAATATATCTGAGGCACTAGAAAAAGACCTTAAAATAACCTTTATGAATATGATAGGGATCCTTAAAGAGGAAATGAAAACAAATAAAACCCCTTAATCTTTGAGAACGAAAACAGTGGAAGTAAGTGAATGAAACTGTTTAAGTCCTGAAAGTAGAAACATAATCAATAAAGAAAACTCAAACAGGGAAATCTGAAATGAAAAATTTAGAAACTCAAATAGAAACCTCAGAGACGAGCTTCAACAACAGAATACAAGAAATAAAAGAGAGAATCTCAGGCATTGAAGACATGATAGAAGAAAAGGATACCCCAGTCAAAAAAAAATGTTAAATCTAAAAATCTCCTGGCACAAAACATACAGAAAATTTAGGATACTATAAAAGGACCACATCTAAAGATAAAAGAAATAGAGAAAGGAGAAGAAACCCAGGTCAAAGGCACAGAAAATATGTTCAACAAAATCATAGAAAAAAACTTCCCTAATCTAAAGAAGGAGATGCCTATCAAGGTACAAGAACTATACAGAACACCTACTAGACTGGACCATAAAAGAAAGTCCCCTTGACACATATTAATCAAAGCACTAAACATACAGAGCAATGAAAGAATATTAAAAACTTCAAGGAAAAAAGACCAATTGACATATAAAGACAGATCAACTAGAATAACACATGAATTCTCAGTGGAGACTCTAAAAGCCAGAAGTGTATGGATGGGTGTTCTACAGGCTCTAACCCAGACTACTATAACCAAACAACTCGATCACAATAGATGGAGAAAATAAGACATTCCATGGCAAAACCAAATTTTAGCAATACCTGTCTATAAATCCAGCCTTTTTCACTGCTGAATGACAACTGGGTCAAGACAGAAATTAAGGACTTTCTAGAACTGAACGAAAATGAGTACAGAACGTACACAAACTTACGGAACACAACGAAGGCAGTTGTAAGAGGAGAGTTCGTAACACCAAGTACCTACCTAAAAACAACTGGACACATCTCATCCTAGTAACTTCACAGCACATCTGAAAGCTCTAGAACAAAAGAAAAAGAAAAAAAAAGAAAGAAAGAAAAGAAATCATACCCAGAAGATTAGATGGTAAGAAATAATCAAACTCAGGGCTGAAATCAATAGAGACAACAACAATAAAATCCCCCAAAGAATCAGTGAAACAGAGTTGGTTCTTTGAGAAAATCAATAGATTCACAAACCCTTATCAAAATTAGCTAAAAGGCAGAGAGGTAATATCCAAATTAACAAAATTAGAGATGAAAGGAGGACATTACAACAGATACAGAGGAAATCCAAAGAACTATAAGGACATACTTTAAAAACTTGTGCTGGGAATCTAAAAGAAATGGATAATTTCCTGAACACATATTATTTACCAAAGTTAAATCAGAATCAGATAAGCAATTTAAACAAACCATTAGTGAAATTAAAGCAGTAATTAAAATTCTTCCAACCAACAAAAGCCCATGGTCAGATGATTTTAGCTCAGAAATCAAATACCAGACTTTCAAAGAAGAACTAATGCCAATACTCCTCAAATTATTCCCCAAAATAGAAGCAGAAAGAACATTGCCCGATCATATTATGAGGCCACAGTTGCCCTATACCAAAACCACGTAAGAACACAACAAAGGAGAATTATAGACCAATTTTCCATAAATGCAAAAATTCTCAATAAAATACTTGCAAAACTGAATCCAAGAACACATCAAAAAGATCATCCTTGATCAAGTAGGCTTTATCCCAGAGTCTGGTGTAGTTCACTATATGTAAACTGACAAATGTAATCCACCATATAAACAAACTGAAAGACAAAAACCACATGATCATCTCACTAGATGCAGAAAAAGCCTTTGACAAAATCCAGCACCTCTTCGTTATAAAAGTCCTGGAGAGATTGTGAATACAAGGGACACACCTCAGAAAATTGAGGCAGTTTACAGGAAGCCCACATCAGCTTAAATGGAGAGAAACTCAAAGCAATTCCACTAAAATCAGGAATAAGGCAAGGTTGTCCACTCTCTCCATACCTATTTAATATAGTACTTGAGGTCTTAGCTAGCATAATAATACAACTGAAGGAGATTAAGGGGATACAAATTGGAAAGGAAGACATTAAAGTATCTTTATTTGCAGAGGATATGATGCATAAATAAGTGATCTTAAGAATTCCAGTAGGAAACTCGTACAGCTGAGAAACACTTTCAGCCAAGTCACTGGGTATAAATTAGCTTAGAAAAATCAGTAGTCCTACATATATAATTGACAAGTGGACTGACAAAGAAATCAGGGAAACAACACCTTTCACAATAACCTCAAATAATGTAAAATATCTTGGGGTGACTCTAATCAACCGGGTGAAAAACATGTATGATAAAAACTTTAAGAGACTGAAGAAAGGAACTGAAGAAAATATCAGAAGATAGAAGGGTTCCTCAATGCTCATGGATCAATACTACATTAATATAGTAAAAATGGCCATTCTACCAAAAGCAATCTACAGATTCAATGCAATCTCCATCAAAATTCCAACACAATTCTTCACAGATCTTGAAAGAACAGTATTTTAGCTTCCTATGGAAACACACACATACGAAATCCCAGAATAGCAAAGCCAATCCTGAATAATAAAAGTACTGCTGGAGGTATCATCTTCCCTGATTTCAAATTGTCCTGCAGAGCTATAGTAATAAAAACAGCATGGTATTGACACAAAAACAGAATGCAGATTAGACATTAACCCACACACTCATAGACACCTAATTTTTTAATAAATAATCCAGAAATACATACTGGAAACAAGACAGTATTTTCAACAAATAATGCTGGTTAAACTGAATGGCTGCATGTAGAAGAATCTGAATATATCCATTTTTATTACCCTGGATACAACTCAACTTCAACTGAATCAAAGATCTCAACAACAACAACAACAAAAAAAAACAAACAAACAAAAAACAAATATGCTGAACCTGATAGAAGAGAAAGTGGAAAACATTTTGAACTCACTGGCATAGGGACTTTCTGAACATAACAGCTTTAGCACAAGCAGGAAGATCAACAACTAATAAATGAGACTGTGGTGATATTGTATTCCCCAATATATTGTGCACCCTAATAAACTTATCTGGGGTGAGAAAACAGAACAGCCACTAGACAGACATAGAGGCCAGAAAATGGTGGCACACATACCTTTAATCCTAGCATTCCAGAGGCAGAGATCCATCCATATCTCTGTGAGTTCAAAGCCACATCGGAAACAGCCAGGCATGCTGACATATGCCTTTAATTTCAGGAAGTGATGGCAGGAAGGAAGCAGAAAGGTATGTAAGGTGTGAGGACCAGGAACTAGAGCCTGGTTAAGCTTTTAGGCTTTTAGCAACCGTTCAGCTGAGATCCATTCAGATGAGAACACAGAGGCTCCCAGTTTGAGGAAGCGAGATCAACTGAGGAATGGTGAGGTGAGGTTATCTGTGGCTGGTTCTGTTTCTCTGACCTTTCAGCATTCACCCCAATATTTGGCTCTGAGTTTGTTTTTATTTAATAAGACCATTTAGAAACTTGGCTACATGGGACCTTATGAAACTGCAAGGCTTCTGCTAGGCAAAGTCACAACCATTTATACAGAGGGAAGGATTTTTGGTAAATACTTGGTTAAAACATTTACTTTTTATAATGAAAAAAATTCACCTTGACTATTTGATTTATAAATGCCAATATAATATTGGCATGAAGATCTCATTGTAGGAAAATTTAATGTTTTTCTGATTGCCTTTCTAATAACAATTGTGGTTTTAATTTAAAAACTTTTGATAACGATTATTCAGCCTTTATGAGGAATTGTTAATATGTAGTATATCTCTACTTCAAAAAACTTAAAAATACACTATTTTGTCCTTGACCATGGCCTTCATCTACACTATAACTCATGAAAGCTTAGACCAAAGCCTGAATACTCCTGGGAGGGGGTTTTTGTTTCTCTGTTGGAACCTGTGGTTGTTAATTTAAAAGCAAGAAACCAAGAAGCACATTCGTTCCCTGTTAAACTTTTTTTTTTCTATTTTAGAAAATTTATGGAAACAAAATTAGCTCCGAGTTTGAAGATTCCATAATGTGGCATCTGTTGAGGGATCTAAAAATTATCCTTCAAAAATAACTTTTTAAGTAATGATTCAAAGATACCCAGATTTGGGGATTTCCATTACTGACTTTCACTTTTTTTTTTTAATTCCCAGAAGCACTTTTTAAAGAAATTATCTGTGTTACTGGAAATTACTGGGAATGGCTTTGTAACAACTTTTTTATCTAATATATGTCTTATAAAGAATGCTGATCAGAGTATTGAACACACCAGTTTTTAGGATAGTTAGATGGCCATATCAAGCAATATTCAAGACTAGCGTTGTGGTTCAATTTATAATTCCTCCTCATGTAGGAGGATCAGCTCAAGATCATCTTCAGTTACACAGTAAATTTGAGGTCAACCTCAGGTACAGATTTGTGATATCTTCTTTCGAAGTTTTCAAAATAAAACATCAAAGCAACCTTTGAACACACTGCATAAATTCCAGACCTCTAACAGCCTTGTTTGATTAAGCTGTTTGTTATCCTGTATACTTATCTCATAAGGCTAACATATCCTGATTGTAATAAGACAGAAACTCAAGCTTTATACTTTTTGCATTATTTATTTTTGTGGGGGTTGAATTTTAGAGAAAGCATTTGCAGAAGTTGACGGGTCAAGAGAAGATTAAGACAGGCTTGATTTAAAGTGATGACAAGATAAACTGGAAATTTCACACAAATGATTTCAAGGTAACTGTCATGACTATTCTTAGTTGTTAACCTGACTATATCTGGAGTGAACTACAATCCAGATATGAAGGGCACCCCTGGGAGAGATTTTTCTGCTTCGTTTGGAGTGGGTGAGCTCACTTCTGGTCCAGACCTTTGAGATAGGAAGATACACCTTTGATCTGGGCCACACCTTCTGCTGGAAGTCTGTATGAGGACATGGAAGAAGGAAGCTCTAGCTCTCTGCCTGCTTGCCCTCACCTTGTCAGCCCATCCATCCTTCACTGGCATTTGAGCTTACTTCTTCTCAATTCTAGCATATACAGAAGACCAGATGAGACACTCAGCCTTGTTGGACTGAGCAACTACTAGATTCTTAGACTTTCCATTTACAGATAGCTAATGTTGGATTAGCTGGACTGAAGCCTGTAAATCATTCCAATAAATTATATATATATATATATATATATATATGGAGAAAGAGAGAGATTCATAAGTTATAAATTCTGTGACTAATAGAGTAGTTAAACACACATACTGTGTAAACCCTGAAGTTTTAACCTGCACTCAAGCATACTTAGAAACACTTAGAAGTGCATTAATCACAATAAAAGTAAGCACTGTAGATGATGGGACATGATTCATTTTCATGAGGATTGAATAATATACTCTATGTTAGCATGCATGAGTTATTAAATATGTGTAATGTTTTCCTTCATGGTGCTGACAGCAAAGGTGGGTGCTAGTTGCTAGAGATATTCTCATCATTTCCTGAAGGATACACTTCTAATTACAGCACTCTGTTAAATCAGGTAGCCCATGGTCCCAGGGCAAGCCCTCTCTGCAGGTGGCATCAGCTTGAATTTCTTCATTGAAAATGCAAGGCTGCTGCTTTATTAATTGAAATTGATTCTGAGATAAGCAAAGAGAAAAAATAAAGTTATTCTGATTAACAAAAGAAATCCTTTGGCATGACAAAATATGTTGACATGGTGGAGGTTACAGGAATCAGGTACACTGTGAGGAGCTGCATGGAGTGACAACTCTAACAGTGACCTAGGTACAGTGAGGCTGGATATGAAATGCAAAATTGGGGGTTACTTCATGCACTTTAACTGTTAAAAAACAAATAAACAAAACGTTTTTCCATTTTTGTATGCTATGTATTAGGAATTTTAGAAAAAACCTTTCTAGCTCATTGGGGTTAAAATGAACCCCTTCTGTTAGTTTCTTCTCTTACTTAGTATCTCCCTAGAACATAAAGTCAGCCCTTGGGAGAGGGATCTGTTTAGAGATGGGAGAAAGAAAATGTTTTGTTTCTGTTACATGGTGACTGGCAAGTGAGCAATTCACATATCTTGGCTGATTGTCTTGATATATAAAAGACCCCAAGTCTACTGTGAAAATTCCCTGTTTCCTTTGGGATTCATCACTACGTTTATGACAACCACATGGTCATTTTAATCATCATCACTTATTTTCTTATGCATTTCATCATGTGAATGCTTTTTTTAAAAGCTAGAAATAGTACTTAATTTGCAACAGATATTTGAGTGTGCCTCCAGGATTTCATGTTATTAAGGTAAGCATTCTAGGACCAAAAAGATAATGAGTGGGCATGAAGGAGACTATAAATTAACTGCTGATGGAATAAATAATACCTCTTCATTCAACATCTACATCTATTACTTTCTAAGTAGAATATAAATTAATTGTCAGTTTTTATCTCAGTTTTTTTTAAATAACTACTTATTAGCATTTTTAGGCCTTTAACAATATACTGGACTTTTCTATGTGACATTTTACATCTGTAAGATGGGAATAGTAATTTCCATTATAAGATTATTATATTCTATGAGATAGTACAAATAATCAGAAAAGTAAGTGATCTATACATGTATACATGTTAGCTTTATTTTGTGTCCTAAAATTTTCCTATTATTTTAAAAAGTATATTGACATAGTAAATTGGCAAAAAGTTTATCCTGATGAAATTGTATTAATCTTGATTCAATTAAAGCAGTAAAAATCGTGGATATGGATATAGACATGTGCATGCATAAACAAACATATACAAAATGTTTAATCTTTAATGTGAACTTGACTGTACTAAGCAATGCCTACATAGATGTTAAAACAATTTCCAGGTGTTTGTGAGGAAATTTCTAGAAGACATTAACATTTGATTCTGAGTGAAGCTTGTTCACACAGATGTGAGCCAGCACCATTCAATGCGGTGGGGACTAAAGGAGAACAGTAAGTCAGGGAGAGGACATGCTCTTCCTTCTGTTTGAGTAAAACATTCAATTGTCTCTGACCTCAGTGCTTCCAGTTCCCAGGCCTTCAGATTCTGAACAAACTGTACCGTTGGCTTCTATAGGCTCTCAACTTGGGGACTGTGAGATTTCTCAGCCTCCCTAACCACATATATACTTATATTTTCTACCATATATAAGTATTAGTGTTGTCTAGTTAAAGAAAACCAGTAAGAAGTAAATAGGCAAGTGAATATGTAGATCAATAGGTACATAACAGGTCATAGATAGATGAAAAATGATGATGATGAGAGAGAGAGAGAGAGAAAACAGAACATAACTTACACAAATTTGGAAGCTAAGAATTGCCATGATCTTCAGTTTGAAATCTGGAGACTCAAGACTTAATGGTGTAGTTCCAATTTGCATCCAAACATCTGAGAACCAGGAGAACCAAAATTGTAATTTTTAGTTCAGATCCAAAATTAGTCACACTCAGAAAAATGTCTGATCAAATATTTGGGATCCTCTGGCCCATTCAAGTTGACACATAAAAATTAACCTCGTGGTTTTTGCTCATGATATTATTCCATGGCTTTAACTTAAACTCATTGGGGCAGTTCTTTGTTTATTTGATTTTTTTTGTTTACCTTAGAGTATACAAGAATTCATTGTCATAGAAGTTGCAGTTGATTCTGTAGAAGCAGGGTTTTTTTTTTTTTTGGCATTTATGATTCTCACTGCTGAGGTTGTCCTATAGTTAGAGAGAATATCCTACAAAAAGAGAAAGAAGATACGAGAGGCTGAAAGGGGTCTTAGCAATGGCAAGCCCCAGGTTCTTCTCTTTCCCTACTATACACATCCATTCTGGGTTATATGAACTAGTTATTTTTCCCTCTTTCTCCAAGGAAGCTCAGGCTTGCTCCTGTACCCTCTAGCCAGAGGGTGCTAATAGAATGAATGCCATTCCATGCTAAGGTGGCTTTTACCTTTGGCATTTTAGGAAATCTAGTTATCATATATACAATGAGTAGAATTGAACAGGTGGAAATTTTCATTTAAATCCACACTCTCGTGCTCTTGACCTTGGAAAAGCAGTAAAATTGGCCCACTTTTACTAGCAATCTGTTTTATACCTGACATGCCAATCTCAAAATATTTAGATGATTTAGTAATAAGAGCACTTTAAACCCCACTTGCTCTGTCTCCTTTTCTCTCCCTTTCCCAGTTTCTAACCCCACCTAAATGTAGAACAAGAACCAGAAACAAAGTATTCTAATGTAAATTTTATGGAGAAGACCAAGCGTCTCCAGCCATGGCTTTTTTGGTGACATCAAGCCTAGCAGAGCGTGCTAAAGCCATGTCCTTAAAAAGATACTGATAAATTCTGCAGTTGAAATGGCTATTCTTTCATGCAAACACATACTGGGTAAAAGGGTGAAAAATGGAGAATTTCACATTGTAGTTTTTGGCACATTAAGCACAGGATAATTGTTTTAAAATGTCCTTGCAGACCACAACTTAGTACCTGATACAGAGCACTGAACCTGTCAACGAATTCATTGTTCTTTTCCGTACAATGGACTGGACTAGTTCCCAGGAGAAGATGAATACCAAAGAAATGAACATGCCCTCTACATCTCAGATGCAGGTTCTCTTTCCTCCGTGTTAACTCTTTCTAGTGATGTAATGCAATGAAAATCTCAAGTAAACAGGGGCTTCCCACTTATAGAAAAAGCTCAAAAGAGGAAGCACGAGAACTTCACATGAAAAGAAGAGAGAGCATTGTGGGTGAGAGAGAAGATGCAGGATACACAGAAGGCCTTGATAGAGACTGAAGGCACAGGGAGACGCAGAACAAAGGAACCTGCCACCATCCCTGGCTAATTTGTATCTAGCATATAAAACCTGAAACACAAGAAAGGACTGAATCTTGACATCAGCCAACTTAAGTCACAGTATCCTGAGAAAGCAAACAAGAAGTAATGAATAGAATATATTCAATTTTATTCAGAAGTTTCTGAAACTGTATTCAAACTGTATTTAGAGCCGTAACAAGCCTATGTGTCCTATGAAAGGACATGTGTCCACTAACCAATTGACCATAACATAGGTGGGGAGATGGGATTTGTGGCATGTAGTGAGTACAGTTGGATTCTTTCAATAGACTTGATAATTATTCTAGACAGACCACATACTGCTGGACTTAGGAAACAAGAAATAATAAAGGTCACACTGCCAGACAGCAAGTGTGATTTTTACTTGCACATCTCAGTTCAGCAACAGATCAGTGGTGTGTGAGTAGTTCAGGAGTTAGAATTCCCCTTCCCAGCAAAGAAGAAAGAACAGTAAAGGGAATTATGCATGAACTGTTGTCAGGGCACATGTCAGAGCCCTGTGGGAGCAGGAATTCTCAGAGATTTATCTTAGTTTTTTTTGTGGCAAAATCCAAAATAACACAAAAGAAGAAAGTAGAGCAGAAGATTAAATCAAAGTGTCTAGATGGGGTACATTAATGCATCTGTGCAGTCAAATTGAAAATTGTGTAAAATGGAACGGAGAACCTCAAACCTGTCTTTAAGTTAGACATATTCATTTTGTCATTCTTTAATTATTGAAGATGATTAAGTAATATAAAATTGAAGATTAATGATAGAAGTTGGGGAAATATAAATTTTTTATTCAAGGTAATGTATTTGCCCCGAGCGCTCGATACTAAATATATTGTGTGTGTGCTTGTATGTGAATATGTGTGTGATGTACATATATTGTGTATATGTATGTACATGTTATATACATATATATGTATATATATGTGTGTGTGTGTGTGTGTGTGTGTGTGTGTGTGTGTGTAAGTGATAGGACATGTGTACCACAGCACATGTGCAGAACAAAGATGTTACTCCTCACATTTCACCTTGTGTGAGACAGGCTATTTTGCTGCTGCATAGAGGTGAGCTGGAAGCATCTACAGATTCTCCTGTATCTGCTTTCATCTCATCAGAGGAGTACATAATGCAAACTCAGGTCCTCACACTAGTGTGAAAGTACTTTACCAACTAGCCATCTCCCCAACCTCTAAAAGTAATTTATGAAAATAAAAATAGATCAAATTTGTTTGGATTGCATGCTTAAAAGGCTAAAATTTTCGTATCGAGCAATAAAATGCTAAATGTAATACTGGAAGCAATACTTTGAAGTGAAGAGAGAAATAAGCACATCCAATAGACCTCAGAAAGAAAACAAGAAGCTATATTTAATGAAAATCAAAATACAACTAAGAGAACAAGACAGCAGCAATCTTATCACATCTTTCAATAATAACTCTAAATACTAATGGTCTCAACATTCCAATTAAATGACACAGGCTAGTTGAATGGATTAAGAGACAAAATCCACCTATATGTTGTCTACCAGAAATTGTCTTAGCTTGAAAGACAAGCACCATTTTAAAGTGAAAGGACAGAAAAATATATTTCAAACAAATGGGATCAGGAAGCAAGCAGGCAGAGGCACCCTCATTTTTTTTAAAAAGATTATAAACTAAAACTAGTGAGAAGTGTCAAAGAAGAGCATAGAATTCTAATCAATGAATCAATTAATCTAATCAATGAATCAAGAAAATGTCACAATACTTAGTAATAATAATAATGTCAAAACTCTTGTGTATACAATTTCATAAAAAGCACGCTAATGGAATTAAGGACAAAGATTACCACAAACCAAATAATAGTAGGTGATTTTAACACCCTACTTTATCCAGTAGGTAGGTCACCTGGACCAAAAAAAAGAGAAACCTCATAATTACATAGCATCTTACATCAAAGGGACTTACCACATATCTACAGAATGTTCTACCCAAACTCTAAAGAATATTCATTGTACATAACAGTGCATGGGAGCTTCTCTAAAACACACAAAGCAAACTTTGACAAATATAGAAAAGTTAAAATAATCCCATGTGTCATATCTGACCATTATACATTATATATTATATATGTATGTACACTGCATACTATATACATGTGCAAACACATTATATAACACATATGTGTAATATATACGTTACATATCACTGTCAATTTGAAAACCTGTACTCTATTAAGTTGGAAAAATGAAAGAGATAGATGAATTTCTTGATTTATCCAAACTACCAAAGTTAAACCAAGAAGAGCCCAACAACCTAAACAGACAGTAATAAACGAGGAGGAGATTGAATCAATACTAAAACCTTCCAGCTAAAAATAGTCCAGGCCAAGATGGAGTCATACCAAAATTCTACCAGACCTTCAAGGAATAACTACAACCAATCCTTCCTAAACTCTTTGAAAATAGAAACAGAAGGATCAGTCCCAAATTGATTCAGCCAGCATTACTCTAAAAATCTAAACCAGGAAAGATGAAACTTCAGCAATAAAAGAAAATTACAGACAAACACCCCTTATGAATATAGACACAAAAAAATCCTCAATAAAATACTTGAGGCACATATCAAGAAGTCCATGCAATGTGATGGACTTTATCTGGGATAAGTTGGCTTTATCCAGAAATGCAGATTTGGTTCAACATACGTAAGACCATAAATATAATAAATCACATAAATGGACCTAATTAAAAGCTACATGATCATCTCAATAGATACAGAAAAAGCCCTTTGACAAAACTCAATTTTTTTTAATGAAAAAGTCCTAGAAAGAGTAGGACTGTAGGGAATATACGTCAACATAGTAAAGATTATATAAGACAAATCCACAGCCAACATCATCCTAAACAGAGAAAAAATTTTTTAAAAAATCTCATTTAAATCAGGAATGAGACAAGAATGCCCCCTGTCCCTATTCCTTTACAATAGAGTACTAGAAACACTAGCTGGAGTGATAAGGTAAAAGAAGGAAATAAAGGGTTACAAATAGCAGGCAAATTTTCACTATTTACAGATGATATGCTATTATCACAGTCTTTGTACTCTGTGTGTGTGTGTGTGTGTGTGTGTGTGTGTGTGTGTATGTAACAATAATAATAAAAGAAAAAGAGGTTAAAACTTGAGTGTGTGTGTGTAGGATATGGACGTTATTGTAGGGAGGTTACCAGGGAGGGGTTAAAAGGAAGAGAGGGAGTGAGAAGGTGATGTAATTCTATTTCAATTTAAAAAATGCTGACAAACTAGAATAAATATAAATAAATTAATGATTAAGATTTTTTTTTTAAATAAGGCTTGTTGGAAATCCATGCGATAGTAAGTAGCAAACCTTTAAGCAGAAATACTGTACAATTCAGCCACTGAAGGTGTACCATTGTGGTCATACAGGAACCATCATGGTTTCTGTGTTTCTTCTCAAGGGGGAATTTGTATCTATCAGCACCTGCAAGGTGGTTACTCCTGAGACTTCTCCATCCATCATTGCAGAGTTAACTAATCAAAGATGGTGTTCAGACATGTAAATATGTGGAATCATTTATATGATTGGAAATAAGCCTAATCTTGCTTTTTACTATTGTTTTTGTCAGCAATTAAAAAAGTAACATGCTTACTTGAATTTTGACAAATAATGATAATCTAATCTTTGCTGGGAAATAAAATGATACTACTGAAAGCAGAGGAAAAAGTATTGGGATGGGAGGTATTTCTGTTGAGTACTTTCTAGGAACCTGGAGAACACTGATCTTATGTAAGAATGTCACTGTGTATGCTCAGTTTGTGACACACACACACACACACACACACACACACACACTTCTTAGAAGAAAATAATTAACCATCATTTGGGGAGATGTTTGAAGTTTTTATATTTCTTCAAATAACCTTGTATCATTGATAAAAATATATCATTGACTGACCCAATCTAGGCATGGTAACAAGGAGATATATGACTAAAATGTTAATATTTATATAGCACATCTTTCAAAAGTTTAGTTCTACTGAGGGGTGTTAGCATTTTGTATATTCTTAAAAGAACAATTCTTTCTGTATCTCATATCCTCAGTTTTCCATAACATCTCTGAGATAAATAATTTTAGATATAACTAAAGGAAGCACAAATCTAGGCATCATGGTGCATGCATATAATCCCAGCACTAGGAAAGCTGAGACGGGGGATCATGAATTCAAGATCAACCTATGTTGCTGAGTAAGACCATGTCTCTAAATCAATCAACCAGTGCAGTAATCACAGTCTCAGGGGGTCAAATAAAATTCCCAGCGTTATAACATTAGAGAGAGAAGCATTAGAATGTAAACCATGTATGTGTGGCTCTAAGGCAAAAAAGTCTGTCTTCTTAGATACATTGCTGCATAAGGATGGACTAATACCAATGGGGAATCTGCAGCTAATATAGGAAGTCAATAATTGTCTCTTAAAAATAAGTACAGACACTCACTATATTCTCAAGAACCTTTTATCTCTTAGACCAAAGTCTCTAAATCCTTAATGAATATAGTTCCATATTTTAAGTGGATTTGAATTTAAAATTTACTGTTGATAAATAGAGGTGGCAGAAGGGCTCTGGAGGTGGAGTACGGTGTCATTTCTAGAAGTTGACACACATACTAGAAAAGGGAAAAGAATAAAGAGGAAAAGCTATTCAAGTCCAAAATATGGTGTGACATGGACAGTAAGTGGTGAGGTCACATATACAGCATATGCATAATTATTCCCAGGTATATGCAAATTCAAGAGCAGCCCAGGATCAAGACAGTTAAAAAGTCTAGTATGGAGGAAGGAAGAGCTCCCAAGGTCCCTTCCCTAGTTGAAAGGCTACTGGCATTGATGGGTGCTGGAGTGAGGAAGAGGCAGTTTTCTTTAAAGATGGCTACTGATGGGTTGACCAAGCTCCTCTGGATGACTTTATGCCCATAACACATGAGGTCAGAACTAAATGGATTCGGTGAGTTAGAAAGTTGGGAGAGAGAAATGCAAGAGTCTGGGGAAAACTAGAGATGGGGATGGGGTGGAGAAGGTCAGACACATTGTATACTTGTCTGAATCTTTCAAATAATAAATAGATATAAAAATCATGAACATACTTTTAAAAAGGCCAGTGAAGTAAAATGACCAAGAAGAATTTTAAATATGGTTTAGATAACCTTATTCATCATAAAGATAGGTAAGTAATCGCTGAGCAGATTTGCATTAAAATCAAGATTAAAACGAACTGGCATATAATTATTCCCAGGTTAGCTAGGAAAAAAATATTCCAATTACTTGGGAACCACAAATGGCCAGACTTCATTAAGCTAAGATGAGCAGTATAAAATGAATTGTCATATAAACATTAAAGAAACAGAATTTGTTCTTGAAAACTCCCTCAAAAGGAAATCCAGCCAAGATGGTTTCACTGAGGAATTTTAGTGAAGATTTAAAGAATAATTAATATCAACTTCTCATGGGAAGGAAACACATTTTATAAGGCCACTAACGCCTTAATGCTCACCACACAAACTCAGTCCAAAGGAAAAAAAAAAAGACAGAGCTAAATGATGTCTCTCTGAACTTACATTACATGTCTTTAAGAAGATATTAGCAAATCCAATGAAGTGTGAAAGATTAATGTATCAGAACAAAGAGATTTTCTCCAAAGTGCAGAGCTGGATCCGCTTTAGATATTTAATTAATGTAGTTCTCCATATCAACACACCAGAAACAAAATTTCACAGGATCATACACAAGTACACAGAAATGATTTGACAGAAGGCAGCACCTATCCGTGACAGGAATTTTCTTATTGGATACAGAGGGAAACGTCCTCATAATAAACAAGCACATAACAAAACTACAGTGAGCATAGCAGCTGATGGTGGGAAATGAACATTGTCCTTTAAAGATTGAGGATAAATTGAATGTCATTCCTCACGATTTTTATTGGAATACTGGTATTTCAAGCCGATATGATAATGTGAGAAAAGTCCGTAAAAATAGCCCAGAGTGAAAAGAAGGTATAAAATGACTTCTATTTGTAGTTCCATGACTGTGCAGAATGTCCTGAAGATTCTCCAAGGAACTAGGGAACTAGAAATGAAGGTATGGTCACCATATAAAAAAATTAACACATAAAACATATAACAGTTTCTTTCTGTATATTTAACACTGTTTTATATATATTATTAATGGAAATCAAAACAAAACTTCAATATTGTTTATAATTTCTCTGAAATTCATGAAGCAAATTACTCAGGTATAGATCTAAAACATACTTGCAAGAACTGTACATTTTACAAAATGATAAAAGAATCAAAGAGGACAAATTGGAAGATCTTTATCTCTTTCTACCCTGGAAGACATACAGGACTAGGCCAATTTCCCTGAAATTGACTTGTAGAATTAGAGCAATTGCTTTAAACACCAAAATGTTCCATAAGACATAGATTAACATGCTCTGAGACATGTGTTTGGAAGGGTCAGGGCTTGAAATAACTCATAAAATGTTGAGGAAGAAGACTAGTGTGAAAGGAATTACTTTACCACATGCCATGGCTTATTACATGATTATACTAAGCAGGAGACTATGGGATAGAGAGAGGGATGGACGTAGTCAATGAAACAGTAGAGAATCCAGAAACAAATGGACATGACTAAATCCAACCATTTTTTTTTTACAAAGACACAAAAAAAAACTATTCAATAAAGGAGAGTAGTCATATTAGCAAATGATGCTGAAACCATTGGATACCCAATAGCAAAACTGAAAACTGGCAAACAAAAAATCTGCAACAAAGTTCTGGTGGTTTGAATGAGAGTGGCCTCTATAGGTATTTTATATTTCAGGTTTGTGGGACTATTTGGGAAGTACAGCCTTGTTAGAGGAGGTGTGTCATTGGGGGTGGGCTTGGAGGTTTCACAAGACTACTGTTTCTCTCAGCCTCCTACTTGTGGATCAAGATGTGAGCTCCCAGCAGCTGCTCCAGCTGTCCTCCCTCACCATGCCCTTGCTCCGCCACCATGAACTCTATCTCTCTGAAACCACAATCCAATCAAGCTCTTTCTTCTATAAGTTGTCTTGGTCATGGTGATTTATCACAGCAATAGAAAAGTAACTAAGACGGAAGGAAAGCAAAATTCAAAATGAACTTCCGTTAAAGTCTTTTTCTTAAAAACGAATCTCCAGTGAATCATGGATTTAAATGTAAAATAAAAATTGCAGGAAAAGAATAAGACATTTTGAGACTTAGGTCTACTTGCTAGCTCTCTGTGAGTATAAATCATGGCAGGATCATGTGTCAGAAGAGTCTGCTCACCTCATGGTGGTCAGGAAGCAAAGACTGGAGGGGAGGCGATGCCACCTCCTTTTTTTTGAGAGCTATTTCTAGTATCCTAAGCTCCTTTGTCAGTTTTCACCTGTATGGGTTCCACACTTCTCCATACCAGCAAGGCTTAGGTACCCAATTTTCCACACATGGACTAAAGAGGGGTGTTCTAGATGTAATCTGCAGAGGATAGATAAGTATGTTTTGTATTTATCACAGAAAAAAAATGACCCAGTTTAGAAAAAAGTTTTAAAAAATAGATCCCATTAAAAGTAACACTGCTGGGGGCCAGCTCCAGTGGTGGCCAGGTCCCAGAGAGGAGGTAAGAAGTCGGCGAGGGAAGGATGAGCCAGGAATGATGGTCAAGAGAATCTTTCAGTGTGACTGACTAGCAGCCAGAATGCTTCTTAATTCATACAGAATTCAGTAAGCAGAGATGGATTCAGGTAATTCCAAAATATAGATCATATCATTTTTGTTTTCGGACATGTGTTTCCCTTCCTCTTGAATATCTTTTAGTCACTCATTGATAAAGTTATCTTTTACAATCATTTTCCCTCAAGTTTAGTCATCATTGATAAACAGAGTTATCTTTTACAATCATTTTTACTCATCAACCCCATAACTCAATTTTTAAGAATCTAGAGGCATATGACAGCACATTCTCAGGCTGCCAACTTTTGCAGCTTCAAGGAGGCTAGATAGAAAGAAAATCTCCAAGGCAGCCCAGACAGATTGTCATGTCCTGAGCAGTGTATTATTAACTCTTAATGGTCAAAGTGCCCAAGAAAAATCCTCAGGCCAAAGCAGTTACTAGTCTGCAGTTACTATTCAATTTCTGACATAATATAATGTTTTACATTTTATATTTTGATAGAATTTATTTATATGCCTAATCCTGGCATTCTTTTATTCCTTGGTCATATAACCGTGGCCCTGCATGAGCTAACTTTTCTAAGAAAGGAGGATCCTGACAACTCATTCTTTTATCATATTTCCATGTCATTCTTTGCCCAGCGATATAAATTTCTGTGTGGGGCAGAGGTAACTCCAGCTAATATAACTTTGTTGTAGTATATGCTATGCAATCGCCTGAGAATATAGTAAGAAGAGGCTTGTAATCTGATTGCAGCCGACTCTTCTAGCTCACCAAATCTTGTTGACATTTTTAGGCTTATTTTGTTTTTATTATCTTGTTCCTGAGTAAGTACAGGGACAGATGTTTTAAGATTTCCTCATAGCCTCATAAAGAGACCTCTGCCTTCTTTATGTGTGTTACAACATCAAGGCCTAAGGAAGACCTTCAAGTAGATAAAGCTATCTCGGTAAAAGCAGGAGGGGTAGTATGCTCAGGACTTTCCTGGGGCAGCTTAGAAGCAATACTCCTGGAAGAAGGCATAAATGATTCATAAGAAAATTGCCATCAACCCAATATCCCCAAATTGTACAAATATTAAAAGCCCCAAATATGCAACGCATGGAGATCAAAACCAAAAGTGGCGTGGTGGCCATCTTGTGGCTCAGCTTTGCTGGATCTTTGTCAAGCAGCTGTGCTGGCTTTATGACTTTTGCTGTTCCCGTCAGATATGGCTGCACCATAATACTTTTGATACTTGAAAGAATTTGTGAAGAGAAAAAGATGAGGTACAGACTCAATGAAGGCATTTGCAAGTTACATGTTAACAAAAAGACTTGTATGTTTAACATAGAATCACATCAGTTAAAAAATAGTTCACTAACAGGAACTGACATTTCCCTGAAGAGGGTAGAAAGTTTGTGAATAAATTCATGAAGAACTATCATCATTGACCATGGAGAAGAGGCAAGCATGAAGCACTGTATATGAATACAAGAAAAGAATATTAACATCTGCAATAATCTGGTGGGATCTCCAGGATACTTATTAAGTAAAGAAACTAAGAGTCTTGATTTTATTAAATTTTGGTTGATTTTTATTTGCCTATTTTACTTATATATTTCATTTTTGTTGATACAAAATCTGGTAAAATAGTCCAGGCTAGTTGGGGGACCCATGATCCTCTTGCCTCCGCTCCCCAAATGTTGAGATTACAAGTATATGCAATTACCATCTCCCTTAAATATTCTGGGTATTATCCATTTGCTGAATGAATAGTTAGCAATTGTCCCCCATTTTGTAGTGTGTCCTTTCATTCTATCTGTTGTTTCCTTTCCTGTGGATTCTGTTTGATAGAATCTCATTTGTATAATATTTATTAGCTTTTGCTTCCAATGCTTCATACCCTGAAAACCACTATCTAATCCTATGCCTTAGAATATTTCTATGATAATTTCTTCCAGTAGTTTCTTTGAAGTTTTGGGTCTTACACTTATATGTTTAACCTATTTCAAGTTGATTATTGCATAGGGTGAGAGATACAGTTTTCTGCATATGAACATCCAGTTTTCCCATTACCATCCATTTAAGAAGCTGTCTCTTCTCCAATGGTTTTAGAAAAGCTATAGAGAAAGAGTTGGCTGGAGAGGTATCATTCAATTGAAGGCTGGCCAGTGGTTTGAAAAGACACATCTCAAAAGAAGAAGTACAAATGGCCAAGAAATATAAAAAGATGTTAAATATAATTAACCATAACGAAACTGTAAATCACAGGTATAAAAATATCATTTCATCCCATTTTAGTATGATAATTATAAAACAAACAAAAGTGAGTAACTAAATGTTAGTGAGAATGTGGAGGAAAAGAACCATCATACACTATGAGGATGTAAATCATCACAACCATTGTGGTAAACAAGTTAATGTTCCTAAAAATTGAAAATAGAGCAAACATATGATTCATCCAAGTTCTAGGTATGGGGTTAGCATTCCAAAGAAGAACCTGGATGTAGAGAGTATATACAATGGAATATTATTCTAGCATGAAATCCTGGCATTTAAAGCACATGGTTAGAACTAGAGAATACAATGTCCAATGAAATAAGCCAGACAAAGGAAGACAAAGATGGAATGTTCTATTCAGAAATGGAAGTTTAAAAAATGGGGCTACTGACCTCTGGTAGAAGCCCCCTGAGGAAGAAATCAGGGAAACAACACCCTTCACAATAACCACAAATAATATAAAATATCTTGGGGTAACTCTAACCAAGCAAGTGAAAGACTTGTGTAACAAGAACTTCAAGTCTTTGAAGAAAGAAATTTGAGAAAATATCAGAAGATGTAAAAATTTCCCATGCTCATAGATCAGTAGAATTAACATAGTAAAAAAAATGACTATTTTGCTAAAAGCAATCTACAGAATCAATGCAATCCCCATCAAAATTATAGCACAATTCTTTACAGACCTTGGAAGAACAATACTCAATTCCAGACAGAAAACAAAAAAATCCCATGATAGATAAAACAATCCTGTACAATAAACAAAACAAAACAAAACTTCTGGAGCTATTACTGCCCCCTATTTCAAGCTGTACTACAGAACTATAGTAATAAAAATTTCATGGTATTGTTATAAAAACCAATAGATTGATCAGTGGAATCTAATTGAAGACCCAGATGTAAATTCACAATATGGACACCTGATTTTTGACAAAGAAACCAGAAATATACAATGGAAAAAAGAAAGCATCTTCAAGAAATGGTGCTGGTCTAACTGGATGTAGAAGAATACAAATAGATCCATATTTATCACCCTGCACGAAACTCAAGTCCAAGTGGATTAAAGGCCTCAGTATAAAACTAGATACACTGAACTTAACAAAAGAGAAAATGAGGAATAGCCTTGAACATTTTGGCACAACAGACAATTTCCTGAACAGAACACCAATACTGCAGGCACTAAGACTGATAATTAGTAAATGGAACTTCATGAAACCAAAAAGCTTCTCTAAGGTGAATTACACTGTCATCAGGACAAAATGAAAACTTAAAGAATAATCCAAAATACATAAGGAAGTCAAGAAACCAGACATCAACAAACCACATAATTCAATTAAAAATGAGCCACAGATCTAAACAGAGACTTCTGAACATAGGAAACGCAAGTGGCTGAGAAGCACTAAAGAAATGTTCAATATCCATAGCCATCAGGGAAATGCAAATCAAAATGACTCTGAGATTCCATCTTACACCTGTCAGAATGGCTAAGATAAAAAACACAAGTGACAGTTCATGCTGGTAAGGATGTGGAGCAAGGGGAACACTCCTCCATTGCTGGTGGGTGTTGTAGAATATTATTTTAAGGTGTGTTACTCTTGTTTATATTGCATTTGTTTAACTCTGTGAAGCTGTGTTACTGCACCCATCTAAAACACTTGATGGTCTAAGAAAGAGCTGAGTGGCCTGTAGCAAAGCAGGAGAAAGGGTAAGTGGAGCTGGCAGGCAAATAGAATATACAGGAGAAATCTGGGAGGAAAGGGGAGAGATGAAGTAGTCAGAGAAGAAGGAGGACTCCAGGGGCCAGCTACCCAACTACATAGCAAGCCATGGAGTAAGAAACAAAGAAAGGTATATAGGAATAGAGAAGGAAAAGTCCTGAGGCAAAAGGTAGACTGGATAAGATAAGTAAGGCTGGCTAGAAACAAGTCAAGCTAAGGCCGAGCACTCATAATAAAGAATGAGCCTCCATATGTGATTTGTTTGGGAGCTGGGTGGTGGGCCCCTACAAAAGAGCAAAAACAACCAACAACAGGTGGGGAGTACAGACTTGGACAGTCACTATGAAAATTAACATGGTGGTTCCTCTGAATATTGGGAATCCATCTACCTCAAGACCCAGCAATACCACTCCTGAGCATATACCCCAAGGATACGTGTCACTCCATCCTATAACAAGGACACTTGCTCAACCATATTCATAGCAGCTTTATTCATATTAGACAGAAACTGGAAAAAACCTAGATGTCCTTCAATTGAAGAATGGATAAAGAAAATGTGGAACTTATACACAATGGAGTATTACTCAGCTGTTAAAAAAAATCATGAAATTTGCAGGCAAATGGATAGAACTAAGAAAATCAACCTGCATGAGGTAACCCGGGGCCAAAAAGAAAAATATGATTGATGCCTAGCCCAATTATCATCAGAGAGGCTCCATCCATTCACTGAATAGAATAGATGCAGAAACCCACAGCCAAACATTAGGCAGAGCTCCAGGAGTCCTGCCGAAGAGGGGAGGAGGGATTTTAGGAGTCAGAGGGGATCAATTAAATCTCAAGAAATTCCACAAAATCACTAACCCGGGCTCATGCAGACCCACAAAGAATTAACCAACAACTAGGGAGCCTGTATAGAATTGACCTAGGCCCTCTACATATATGTTACAGTTGTATAGATAGCTTGGTCTTCTTGTGGGACTCAACAGTGGGACCAGGAATTGTCTCTAACTCTTTTGCCTACATTTGGGACATTTTCCCTCATACTGGGTTGCCTTGTTCAGCCTACTAGGAGAGTTACAAAATGTTACTGCAACTTGATATGCCATGTTTGGTTGATATTCATGGGAGGCCTGCCCTTTTCTGAAGAGAATGGGGGCGCAGAGGGGAGATAGGGTAGAGGGACTGGGATGAGAGGCGGGAGGGGAAGCTGCAGTCCGAACGTAAAAGAAATAATGTTAAAAATAAATGAGACTACTGAATTCCACTAAAATGTTCAAATAGTAAAGGCGATTTTTAAAAATTAGTCTTAAATATTATGTAATTCCATTCGCCTAAATACTTGAAGTAAGATCATAGGGAAGTTAGTAGTGGCGTGGTTCAGGGATACAGACAGGGTAGTAGGTTAGGATTACATAAAAAATACTAGGAGGGAACACTATAAGGCTATAGCAATTCTGTTTATTGTAGTGGTGGCTGAATACATACAGCTAACCATCTAATTACATAGAATCTCATACATGTGCATACACTGATGTGCAGACACAGGCAAACACAGTGAGATGGGAATAAGATTGGTGGGTTTTACCAACATCTACTTCCTACTCTCGTTATCTCTGCAATCCTCTTGAGGTATACTGAGGGAAGGGACATGAGCCATTTCTGGCCATTTCTCAAAGCAACTTCCTGTGAATCTGTAGTTACTTAGAAATCATGCTTGCAAAATAATCTAAAGAATATGTATTTTACTCTTTATTAAATGTTTAGTACAGTTTAGGAACAATGAGATTCATACATATTATGATCATATTATATCTTATATTCTGAGGCAAATAAGCAATATCATCTACTGGATGATAAGAGAGACCCAAAGTTATAACAGATTTGTTACATTGTAAGGGGTATAATGCAGCACGTGGAAGCACAAACCAATAGGCACATGAAATTCAAAAGAACTGTTTTTAAAAGATAAAATAGTAAACGTAAGTAATTCATCTGACAAGAGAGACCAACTCTTCCATAATGCTAGCCAAATTAAACTCTATCTTAGAATCTGCCTCTAGGGTAGTAAATATGTTAAATATTTTGTATACTAAGCATGAAGAAAATAAGAGCTTATTAAAAAGCAATATTAAACTAACATTTTAAAACATAATCAATAATTAAAAATATTAGAGAGAATATGATCCTATTCAATATTTCCATTTCATGAGTTTTATAATCTCTAATTAATGTCTCTCCAGACAGAGTCTGGTGTCTTGAGGATGAGTCTATAGCTTTTTCCAAATGCTTTGCACAATCTGAAAAATTCAAAACCATACTTAAGATCTTAATAAATAATGGATTCTTTAATGTATTCTTGAATATAAGCTTTAAACAACCCTACAAGGTTATTACTAGTTTTCTCCTATGCAGACAAGAAAACTAAAGCGTGGAGAAGTTAGGAGCCTTAGCTAGGGTCGCACAGCTACTACTCAGTGATGGATCCAGAATTAAACTACAATTTGACTCTGCAATTTGTCTTCTATCTTTCCTTCTATTTCCCCAAAGAACTCTGTCATATGGTGTATCTGTGTGAGAAGTCTCTGAACAGCACTTGCTTAGTAAGCACATCTCCTTCTCTGAACTCCAACTTCAAACATAGTTGGGTAAGCCGTGTGAATTTTCTGTCTATGAATCACACCTACTATCCTAATACCAATAAGATTCACACACATTAGGCTGTTTTCCAAAGCAGTTTGTGACTCAGCTATGATCATCATATCCCGGCATGTCCTTGTATGAGGCAACTCATGAACAACCCATGAAAATAAGAACCCGTGTTGCTGGAGGCAGATATTAGTTTGCAGAATCTTGCAAAGTAGTAGGTATTGCTACTTTGCTCGCCAGCTACCTGGATTCAGACTCCACAATGACTTTACAAGATGCTAATTTTATAGAAGACTATAGAAAGGATGCGTTAGACTATTTTGTACACTTCCTTTCAACCTCCTTGCATCCTAAAGTCATTTTAAAATAAAATTTACAAATCTACAAAAATGTACAAACATGTTGGTAAATGGGGCATGGAGCTGTGTGTTTTAGTTCCACATGAATGTTCGAGGTGAAGCATGCCCCCAAGAAATAGGTGATAATTGGGAGGCTATGGTTATGAGAAAAAAAGTGGAAAGAAAGGTGGATACTTTTGAGCTAGGCCTTAAAGAACATGTATCTTTTTTTTCTGGCAGATTAGGCATAATAAGAACAAAAATTATTAGATAGATGGGAAGCGGGAAGGAAACACATATGGCAGGTGGATATGTATGGACCATTGGGATCAGTGATGAGACACACAGAAAGACAGGCAGAACTCTGCCTGCTTTTGACCTTGTCTATAAGAACTTGATGGAGAATGGAAATGGCCCAGTATGAAATTTTTGGAAGGAAAGCTCCATTCTCTCCTGAAAAGATCTTTGTATTATCTTTTCTTCTGTTCAGAAAAGTAATAAAATTGCTATTGTTATTACCGTGGGTTCAAACCCAGCTCTCTTCTTAATAAGCTGAATAACATATGCAGCATTCTACTGCTCTACCTTTCAGTTCCCTTATTTGTAAAAGTATGGCAATATTTTTACTTCTTGAATGAATCACTGTGGTTTCAAAAAATCTAATGCATGTTGGGTTAACTGCTTTACAAATGTTCAATGAATAGTGATGACATTGATCATAATGATGCTTTTCTTGTTCTCCAATAAATACATATAGGATGGGAGCAACCTTTCAGAACTGAGTACATTGAGTGCTTATTGTAGACACACTTAGGCTTCCATACAATGTGAACTAGGGATAAATTTTAAGCCAACTGCAATTATATTTCCTTCAGCACCATCCACACCTTGGTCTCTTTTTCCTACTTGTTTCAGTTTTGAACTTCTTGATTTCTGCTAGAGAGTTTAGCACACTAATACTTCCATAGGTTTAATGACATATATAGGTTGAAACTTTTAATTGAAACACTGGTTATTATAAGAAAGTATTGATGTAATGAAACTAGAAGTTAAACCTCATAATAAGAATTTTATATGCTCAAAAAGTTGGTAGTTTTTATCATATGTTAGGATCATATGTTAGGATTCTTTTGTCTGGAAAGGTTAATTGTGTGGATTAAACACATTAGTGATTAACTCTGAGCCACCAATAATGCATCAGTGTCACATTAAGGAAAGAAATAAAAACACTCCCCTTTAGAGTCTTCTGACCAAGAGCAGTTCAGATTTGAATTCTCTATTTCATGCTCCATGCACCTTTTGTCTCCCATCTGTTGCATGAATCTGAACCTGTGCTTGCCTAAAGGGTCCTGCATCTGTGTCCTCTCTCTCTCTCTCTCCCTCTCCCTTTCCCTCCTTCCTCTCATCTCTCTCTCTCTTTCTCTTTCTCTGAGTGTGAGTGTGTGTCAGAGTGTGTGGGGGTGTCTGTTATGTCTCTGTGTGCCTGTCTGTTCCTCATAAAATGCTTGGCTACATCTTTGTTGAACTGCACAGAAAGCATCACCTGGAGGTGGGGGAAGGAATGGGATATTTTACAGAGAGCTTTCAGGACTACTGTCTCCTTCTCATGACATGAGAACAATATCACCCAGATTAAATGACCCACAGGGTAAAACTCATTTTTATAATTATTCCATAGGATTCTAGCACAAAGTCAAATGTTAAGTAATTACCAGATGTTATCATTTCTTTAGTGTCTTCCTTTCTTAGAGAGTTATTGGCTACAAGTATATTGGTGTGTCAGCAGAACTTATACATCCTTTCCATATTTCTCCTTCATTTACTTCCATTGTGTGTAATGAGTCTTTTCCTGTCCTGTCAGTTAGCTCCCAAATAATGACATAGAAACTTCTTATTAATTATGAGAGCTTGGCCTATAGCTTAACCTTGTTCCTAACTAGCTCTTATAACTTAAATTAACCCATTTACATTAATCAACATTCTACCACGTGGCATTACCTCTCTTTCATCTTGCACCTCCTATTTCCTCTCCGTCTGGTTGATGACTCTGTCCTTCCCAGAGTCCTCTCTGTTCCCAGAAGTCCTGCCTAACCCCTTCCTAGCTATTGGCCATTAAGTTTTTCATTACACCAATCACAGCAGTACATATATATGTATCCCACAACAATTGTTTGTTGTGATAGCTACAAGGCTTTGTTTGATTAGCTACAAGGTTGAAGTCAGCCATGCAGATTTATTCTTGATGAACATAAGCAAAGCTACAGCTCCTGGGAAGTCTCTCTGCCTGGAGAAATAGAACAAGAATTAAAAAAAAATAAGGACTGGGACTAGGACAAAGCAACAGAAGCAGAGAAAACTAGAAATCCATCATTACCTTTTATTCTTTTTGAAATTGTAATGTAATTATATCTCTTCTCCCTCATTTCCTCTCTCCAGTCCTCCCATATACCCCTCCTCGCTCTCTTTCAATGTCATGGCCTCTTGTTTTCAGTAGTTGCTATTACAGCATATGTATGTATATACATATATTTCCTAAATATAATCGCCTCAGACTGTATAAAGCAACACACACATTTGCACACACACACGTGCACAAGCACACATGCACACGCAAACACACACACACATATGCACGCATGCACATGCAGACATATTTTCAGGGATGACCATTTGGTGTTGGATAATAAGTTGATGTGCTCTTTCTTAGGAAAGACTATTTCTCCTGCTTTCGGCATTGCTTAGTTGTCTAGAGTTCTTTGTGTAGACTTGAGGCCTCATGGGCTTTCTCCTGTCCACTTTGGCATGCCTATTGGTGTCATCCTTGTTTGGCTTAGGCAAACATCTTTAGGCAGGCATGTTGGAAGATTTTATGGCACAGATTCTGACATTCATAAGGAGACACACTCTCACAGCAAACTCCCTGATCCTCTGGCTTTTACAATCTTTCCATCCTTCTTCCACAGTGTTCTGTGAGCCTTAGGTATAGGAGTGTTTTGTAGATAGATCCACTGGGACTAGGCTCAACAACTCTGCATTTTGATTGGTTGTGGGGTTTTTGTGTGTGTGTGTGTGTGTGTGTGTGTGTGTGTGTGTGTGTGTGTGT
>CABHPQ010161923.1:0-16441 GCA_902168405.1 Peromyscus aztecus | reverse complement strand
TCCATCCATCCACTCTTCTATCCTTCCTTCTTCCATCCACCCACTCATCTTCTATCCATCTACCTAACCCTGCATCCATTCATTCCTTTTTCATGTACTTTTCATTGGTCAATTGTATTCTTTCAACACATGCAACTATTCGGATATGTTAGGTGCACATCCTTTTTTATATCTGCTCTTGAATAATATCTACATTTGGATAAATGCTTTCCAATTATACATATTTTGATCTGTTTACATTTTCTCAGCATGACAAGATATAGCCATCTTGAGCCATGTATGTCTGGACTACTACTGTTCCGACCGTTACAGATGTATCTGACACATGTCACCAGTTTAGTCCCCTGGTTATGAATACCTGATTGTTTCCAACTCTCAGAGCTCACAAGCAACCCCCTATGTAGGTGGGACAGTTTCTAGGTCGTATACACCAGACTCTTAGGCCTTCAGTTCCGTTCCCACTAGTTGTATTCGACAATTTCTAAATCCACACTTCCTCAGCCATACCTGGTATTATCCAGATATTTAATTTTTGTTAGTGTAGCATCAAAAGAGTGTTTTCTGGACCTGGAGAGATGGCTCAGTGGTTAAGAGCACCGGCTGCTTTTCTAGAAAACCTGGGTTCAATTCCCAGCATCCACATGGCTGCTCACAACCATCTGTAACTCCAGTTCCAGGGGATCTGATGCCCTCTGCTGGCCTCTGCAGGCATGAGGCAGGCATGAGGCGCACAGACATGCATGCAGGCAAACACCATACACATAAAATAAAATAAAGTATCAAAAGATGTTCTTTGTCATCCTGTTAATTTGTATTTCTATGGTTGTCATTAGTTTATTCACCCTTGTGCCTTCTGCTGTGTTCTCCTTCACTTGTTCATGGCCATCACGTGGTCATTGCTGTAGTCCCTGTATTTTCTTTTCTTTCTTTCTTTCTTTTTTTTTTTTTTTTTTTTTTTGAGACAGAGTTTCTCTGTGTGGCCCTGACTGTCCTGAAACTCACTCTGTAGACCAGGCTGGCTTGAACTCAGAGATCCTCCTGTCTCTGCCTGACGAATGCTGGGATTAAAGGCGAGTGCCACCACTGCCCGACAGTTCCTGTATTTTTACGTTGGTTTACAGAGCTCCTTATGTACTTTAGACAGTAATTTCTCACTCCTTAGATATTTGAAAATATATTTGCCCAATCTATTACTGGTCATTGTGTCCCTGGTTTTCTTTGCCAAACACAAAGCTCTCAACTTTTATATAATCAGATTTATCAAAGGGTTTTTGAGGGGGTTATTTTTTTTAAAGATTTATTTATTTATTATGTATACAGTATTCTGCCTGCATGTGTTCCTGCAGGACAGAAGAGGACACCAGATCTCATTACAAGTGGTTGTGAGCCACCATGTGGTTGCTGGGAATTGAACTCAGGACCTCTGGAAGAGCAGTCGGTGCTCTTAACCATTGAGCCATCTCTCCAGCCCCCTTGGGGGGGGGGATTATATCAGTTACTTTTCCTGATGCTGCATAAGATTCCCTGAGAAACTAAACTTAAGAGAGGAAGGAAGGATTTGTTTCTGCTTCCAGTATTAGGGTACAGTTACTCATGACAGGAAACAATGGAGCCTGGAGCCTGAGGCAGCTGATCACATTCATCTCCAGTCAGGAAGCAGCGGGGGCTGGATGCTCAAGCTCGACTCACACACTCCTTTTTATTCAGTCTAGAACCGTGCATGTGTGCTCCCACCTCTATTAACCTGATCTAGAAGATTCCTCACAAGCATGCCCAGAGGCTTGTCACCTAGGTGACTCCAGATCCTATCAAATTGGCCATCAAGGTTAACTGTGATCAATCACACAAGGGCCACTGGCTTGACTTTACTTTTTGACTGATTGTGTTTGGGGGGTTCATGTTTTTAAACCATCTTTCAGGGCTGGAGCGATGCTCAGAGGTGAAGTGCACTGGCTGCTTTTCCAGGGGATCAAAGTTTGATTCCCAGCACCCACGTGGCAGCTCACAACCGTCTGTAACTCCAGTTCTAGGAGCTCCAACAGCCTCTTCTGACCTCTGTGGGCACCAGGCATGCATGTGGTACACAGATGTATATGCAAACAAAATACCCATACACATAAAGTAGTAATAATAAATAAATAAAACATTTAAAAAAATCTTCCTTCAGCAGGTGCACTCACGCATGCCTGCAATCTCAGCTACCCAGGAGACTGAGGCAGCAGGAGCAAAAGTCTGAACCCAGACAGGCAACACAGTGAAGCTGTCTAACAAAAATGAGAGCCAGAGGGGATGGCTCAGTTGTAGAGCACTTGCCTGAGCTCATCCATCAATTTTGAAAAGTCTAGCCCCAATTTTCTGTTACAAACACTCTTGACATCCACATTCCAGTATTCAATCTATCTGGAATCTTGTTTTATGTCTGAATTCTGGATTTTGTTCTATTCTTCCCTTAAATTAAGCCATTTTTTAATCTTCTGAGTAATCTCACTTTCTCATTCACTAAGTCCCTATATATACTTAGGCTGTTTGTCTAGGACTGTGCCTAGAGGCCCTCAGTCCACTCTGTTCCTTTCCCCAACTGTCATAGTTAGCATTAATATTGCCATGATGAAACACCATGACCCAAAAGCAACTTGGGCAGTATTGTTGGAGTATGGTTTATTTCACTCACAGTTCCGTATAGCAGTTCATCATCAAAATCAGTGAGGGCAGGAACTCAAACAGGGCAGGAACCTGGAGGCAGGAGCTGATGCAGAGACCATGGAAGGGTGCCGCCTACTGGCTTGCTCCCCATGGTTTGCTCAGCCTGCTTTTTTATAGAATCCAGGGCCACCAGCCCAGGGGTGGCCTCACCCACAATGGGCAGGGCTCTCCCCTAACAATCACTAATTAAGAAATGCCCTACAGGTTTGTCTGCAGGCTGATCCAAGGGAGGCATTCTCTCACAGTAGGGTTTCCTCCTCTCACACGACTGAGTCTAGCCTATGTCAAGTTGACATTAAAAAATGCCGAGGACAATTTTAAGAGCCATGCCATATTGCCTGCCTGAGTTAAGTTTCTGCTGTCCAGTACTGAGCCACTAACCAGAAACTTTTGATAAGCTTGGACAAGTCCTGAGTTATTAGAAAATAACTTAACATTTCCTTATCTTTCTGCTACAGTGACCATTAGTAACAATGTTTTGTGGTTAGGTTGCTTGGTTGGGTTGCTTGGCAACTCAACAGTCCCCTGATCTTTTCCCAAAGAAAGTTTTCTGGTCTGCTTACTATAAAACCCACCTGAGGGCTGGAGAGATGGCTCAGCGGTTAAGAGCACTGACTGCTCTTCCAGAGGTCCGGAGTTCAATTCCCAGCAACCACATGGTGGCTCACAACCATCTACAATGAGATCTGGTGCCTTCTTCTGGTGTGCAGACATACATACAAACAGAACACTGTATACATAATAAATAAATAAATCTTTAAAAAAAAAACCCACCTGAGAAAAATAAAATTTTGCAGCTTGATCAGAATACTGTCTTGCTGTCAATTCTTTGTGTCTCTTGTCCCTTTCATTCGCCATTCCCCCTTCTAGGGTCTCTGCTGAAGATCCTGCTGGCCGGGACAGAAAAAGCCAGCACACTGCCTGTGTTTTCACTACTAAGCTGTGTAGAATACTTTAACACTGACAAGTACGACGGACCCCAATTTCTTTTTTTTTTCTTTTTAATTGAGACAGTCTCACCATGTTGCTGTGGCCAGCCTCAGACTCACAGGAGATCTGCCTACCTTTGCCTCCCAAGTGCCAGGATTGAAGGTGTGCACCATCACACCCAGTTTAATAGTCTTCAAATTGAACCTGCCTGCTAGTGGGCTAGAACTCTCTCAGTTTGTATTTGGTTGGGATTACACTGAATATGTACATGAACTGTTGGGTGTGGCATCATTACAGTGCGGAGTAAACTACTCTGAGAGCATGGAATGATTTCCATAATCAGGATCGTTTTCCTCTGTCCTTGATCAGCAATCATCATTTTCCATATCTGTGGGAGTCAGTTTTTTGTCAACTTGATACATGCTCAGATCATCTAAAAGAGGAAACCTCCACTGAGAAAACGCCTCCATCAGATTGGCCTCTGGGCACATCTGTGGGGCATTCTCTTGATTGATGGATGTGGGAAGCCCCAGCCCTCTGCTGGGCAGTGCCACCCTGAACAAGTAGTACTGGATTGTATTAAAGAAACAAGAACCAGTCAGTAAAGCAGTGTTCCGCCATGGTCCCTGCCTCAGTTCTTGCTTTCAGGTTCCTGCTCTGCCTGAGTTCCTGCCTTGGCTTCCCTCAGTGATGGACAGTGATTGGGATGTGTAAGCTAAATAATCCCTTTCCTCCCCAGGTTGCTTTTGGTCCTAGTATTAGTCAGGGTTCTCTAGAGGAACAGAACTTACAGAAATTTATGTATATATTTCTATAGATAGATAAATAGATAGATAGATAGATAGATAGATTTCTCTATATATGGGATTTATTAGCATGGCTTACAGGCTATGGTCCAACTCGTCCAACAATGGCTGGCTACCAACAGAAGGTCCAAGAATCCAGTCGTTGTTCAGTCCACAAAGCTGGATGTCTCACTGGCCTTCAGTATATTTGGGAATCCCAAGGAAGTGGGCTTTCAGGGAAAGAATAGACTTGCCATCGAGAGTGAGGGCAATCAGGCAAAGAGAAAGTGTTTCCTTCTTTCGTGTCCTTATACAGACTACCACTAGATGGTGTGGCCCAATTAAAAGATGGCTCTTCTACCTTAAAGATCCAGATTAGAAGTGTGTCTTCCCACTTCTAATGATTTAATTAATAAAAAAAAAATAATCCCTCACATGTGTGCCCAGACATTTGGGTTTAAGTTAATTCCAGATGTGGTCAAGTTGACAACCAACAATAGCCATCCCAGCCATGGTCTCTGTCACAACAACAGAAAGCAGAGTAGGAAGATGTCTTTTAACTTGTTGCTGTTGCAAATACCTTATTTTTACTATTTACTATTTTGCTGATTATTTATTGCTGCTCTCGAGAGGCAATGGTGATTTTATTTATTTATTTTTTGTAAGTTAACTTTGATTTTGACTTCAGTCCAAATGTCTATTACAAGTTTTCAGACAGAGAATCACTGTGCAGCTCAGCCTGGCCTTGAACTCTTGGTCCTCTCGACTTCTCTTCTCCGGATGTATTTGCTGCCTTTGGGAGGTTTTTGTTATTGCTGCTGCTGTCGTTGTTGTTGAGACAGGGTCTCATGTAGCCCATGCTGACCTTGAGCTCACTATATAGCCAAGGCTGACCTCAAACTTCTGATCCTCCTGCCTCTACCTCCCCAGTGCTGAGATTACAGCCGTGTGCCGGCACATCCGTTGAACCCAGGGCTTCACACGCTGAGAAGCCCACTGGCAACTGGGTTGCACCCCCATCCCGTCATTTGCTATCTTGATTTTGGTATTCACTGTTCACAGATAACACTCCATCCTTCTTTGGGGGTTTAAAAACTGCTCCGCCCTGCCCTTGGTAATTCTAAATGTCAATCTAGACAAAGACTTCCAGAGAAGAATCTGGAGAGGACAAGGCTTTCCCAGAGTTACACAACAGAGTAACATAACATAGTAGTAACATAACAGGCCGAAGTGGTGCAGGAGCCCAGGACTCCTGACTCAGATCAGTGTTGGCCCGATGTGGTGCATCTTTAAAAAGAAACGAGTAGAAATTAGACCGTCTTCTGGGTCCTGACGACAGGGGTAGCCTCTTCTTTTGAGTACCTTGTTTTATTCTACATTAGTTTACAGAAGAAATACTGAGGCTCAGAGAAGTGAAGTCACCTTCCTAATGTTGCACAGCTTTACAGGCTGCAGAGGTAAAATCGGCACTCAGAGCTGCCTGGTTTATAATGCTGCCCTCTGTTGGCAGATCTTGGGAAAGGAGTAGTTCTGAAAGTTCCTCCACTCACTTGCTGCCCAGATAAAGCCGGGTAAGGTTAAAATTAGTTCATTTTACTTATCATTTATTCTGTGTTATTCATTCATTCACTCACTCACTCATTCGTTCGTTCAGCTTCTTGGAGACAGGGTCTCACTATGTAGACAACGTTGGCATCAAACTCTTAATCCACCTGGCTCTGTTACCATTATTGAACTTTACTATGTGCCCGTGACTTCACCTGTTACCTCAAGTAGCATAGACACTACAACCACTCTCAGAAGATAATTATTATGCAGTCTCCTTTTTTGTTTTTCGGACAGAAACTGAGACCCGTGCTGGGCTATGTGATGCCGGCCTATAACTGCAACACTCAGAGGCAGAAGCCAGAGGATCATGTGGTAAGGCCTGCCATGGCTGGATGAGGCTTTCTCACCAAAACAAAAACAAGAAGGCACCCAAGTGAGGTAGAGGCAAGAGAGATCTCAACAAACTAGAGGCGATACTAGTTTGCATCGTGAGCCAGGCTATACAGCAAGACCCTATCTCAAACACAGAAACAAAAGCAAAAACAAAAATAGATAAGAATGCTTTCAAAAAGGCTGGCTATGTTCAAAGGGCCAGATGAGGAGCTGAGAGCAGGTGTCGTGTTTATTCATTGTGTGTGTGTGTGTGTGTGTGTGTGTGTGTGTGTGGTGTGTGCACGTGCATATGCACACCCACACCTGCCTAAGTTATGTGCACAATGTGTGTGCAGGTGCCTGAGGAGGTCAGAGCATGCCTGATCCCCTGAAACTGAAGTTATAGGCAGTTGTTAGCCACCTGTGTGTGTGATCGGAACCAAACCTGGGCCGTGTGCAGGAGCAGGAAAGTCTTTTCCCCACCGAGCCGTCTCCCCAGTCCCATTCATTCTTTTTTCATTCACAGTGTTTACTTGATGATGGTTGAACCGCAGGAAATATAGAACTCGCTCTTAGGAGTCACTAAGCTGAAATTAAGGGTTACAATGTCTTTTGGTTTGTTTTCTGAGACAGTCTGTGTATCCTGGTGGGGCAGAACTGGAACTCACTGTGTAGATCAGATTGGCCCTAAACTTACAGTGATCCTCCTTCCTCCACCTCTCACGTGCTGGGATTACAGGTTCCTCTGCCTGGTTTATACAGTGTGGATGGAGATCAAATGAATGCCAAGCAAGCACTCTACCAACCCAGCCACATCTGAGCCCTAGTAATGTAACTTTTTCACTGATTTATTTGATACGTGTGTGTGTGTTCACACAGTCATACCAAAGCATATGTGTGGACATTTTATGGACAATTTGCATGAGTTGGTTTTTGCCTTTCACTTTGTGGGGTGCGGAGATTGAACTATGATCATTAGGCTTCAGGGCAAGGGCTGCGGGAGATGGCTCAGCAGTTAAGAACATTGGTTGTTCTTGCAGAGGACCCAGGTTCCATTCCCAGCACCCACATGGCAGTTCGACCATCCATAGCTCCAGTTCCAGGAGCTCCAACACCCTCGTCTGATCTCCATGGGCATCAGGCACAAATGTGGTGCACAGACATACATGCGTGCTTAAAATTAATCTAAATAGATTAAAAACTTTTTTAAAAGGCAAGCACCTTTACACTGAGCCATCTCACTGGACCCTGAGTGTTGTCACTCTGAAACCACACCTTTTCAATTAATCTTTGTAGGGTGGCTTGAATATGAAACGTCCCCACAGGCCCGTGTGTTAAACATTTGACCCCTAGGCACTGGCTCTATTTGGGGAGGTTATGGGACCTGCAGGAGGTGGGACCTAGTTGGAGGAAGTGGGGCTGTGGGAACCTCAAGCCCTGGGACTGTCCTGGCTTATTGTCTTCTTTCTGTCCTCCACAGGTGAAGAAATGTCTCTGCCATAGGCTCCCAGGCTCACGGAGTCAAACAACCCTCTACCGAACCCTCCAAAGCTGTGAGCTGAATCTGAATTCATGAAGTTGTTCCTCAGATGTTTGGTCCTAGTTAAGATAAAGCAGACTAATAGAATATGTACAGACTAATAGATATTGACCAGCATCTTTGCTCTTGCCTGGAGTTCCATGGAGGTCACTGGGAAGATTACAAGGCTCCAGGGATGTTGAGCCATAGCTCTTGCAGATCAGGACAGGCTGCATGTGACACCAAAGGTCTAACAACAATACAAGAGTATAGGTTGCTTCCTTTGACCTGGATACACGAGGCTAGTTTTAAATTAGCCAATTCCAGTCTTTCCAAGACCCAAGGACTGGGTCCAGATGCAAGCCTTAGAGTGGGTTTCAATCCATCCTGTGGATGAAGAGCAGGAGAGACTCGACGTTATCCTAGCCATCTGTCCCAGAGGGCCACTGAGCATCTGTAGACAGTCTCAGCTGCATCACCTGGACATTCTGCACAGATGCCTGGAAAACCCTGGGCCAGCCACCCACACAAATCTGCTTGATGACTGGGCCCAGTGGGGAAGGGCTTTGCAGGCATGCTGGGTAGAAGCTGTCCTGCCAGAGAACCCTGGCTTTGATTGAAGTCATTAATGAGGACAAAGGGGAAACAATTGCCCTTGTTAGGTCCCTTCTCCCAGAAGGCTGGGCTGTAAAACACAGGGGGCCAGTCAGGAGTCAACACTCCAGAAGGCTCTGCACTGGAAATTACTCCCAAATCAATTTCTGTTTGGCTTCTGGAGTGACCAGCCATGTGGATATGCCCAGGAATGAGGAGTTCCCCAGGGTGTGGGGCCAGTGTTAAAACTGGAAGGATCCCAAGTGAGTCAGGAATAGAGAGCCACCCTACTTCCCTACCTCCTCCATGCAGCACGTTTGTGTGGCCCCTACAGCTAAGATGCCAGAGCAAAGATTATCTGCCTGTTTTCCTGAGATGCTCTAATGTCTAATGAGTCATTGATTTCCTTTCTTTAGGGGGTGGAGTCGGGTTTTGAGACAGGGTTTCTCTGTGTAGCCCTGGTTGTCCCAGAACACCCTCTGTAGATCAGGCTGGCCTTGAATTTGGGGATCCACCTGTCTCTGCCTTCCGAGTGCTGGGATTAAAGATGTGTGCTATCACACCAGGCTACTAATTTTCTTGAAGGCTAGCCCTTTCCCCCAAAGCCTCTCTGCAATAACACCAGCTACCGTTTATGGAGTGTTTAACACATGTCCACCGGGGACTATGGAAATTTTCTCTTCTTCTTCTTTTCTCCTATGAATTCTTCTGCTAATCCTAAGAGCTGAAGAATTAAAAAAAAAATTTAGTGGTTTATTTGGAAACTAAAGCAAGATGAGCTTCACTAATTGCTATGGGGAGTCATGATGTCTCAGGCCTCGAACCGTAGTGGGCACTTGTAACTACCACACCGTGCTGCTTTCTAGGGGGACTGGCGTGCCATCGGGCAATACCTGACCTCGTGACTGTCTTACAGCAACTGCAGGAATGCACACTGAAAGGCAGACACTTTGGAATTTTGCAACCTTCTGCTATTACGTTCTAATTTTTGAAGAAGAATCTTCCTCCTTTACCCAAAGCAAAACCTTTGGGGTTCAAAAATCAGATCCAATGGTGGTGGCGCACGCCTTTAATCCCAGTACTTGGGAGGCAGAGGCAGGTGGATCTCTGATTTGGAAGCCAGCCTGGTCTACAGAGTGAGTTCCAGGATAGCCGGGGCTACACAGAGAAAATTTTTCTCAAAAACAGAAAGGAAAACAAACAAAACAACAACAAAAGCAAAAACAAAACAACAACAACAAAAGAAACAAAACAGAGCCATGTCACAGGACCAACTGGCCCATCTCAGACCCCACGGAGCTATAAAGCTCTTCATATGGTGCACCGCCATATGGTGCCTGCGCCATCATGCTTTGGCAATTCTCAACCGTGTAGTTTGGGATTGGAGGCTATCCACCTAAGCAACTGCAGACCCACAGCTGCTGCTACCCTCTGCCTCCTCAGCACCCCTCCCTAGCAGTCTGTGTGGCAGCGCCAGACATCCCTGCTTGCAGTAAACATGACCTTGGCCTTCAGCAGCAGACCTGACATTGGCATTTCTGTAAACACAATTGTGTTTTCAGTCTCTGACTGAATCCTGTTACTCAGATCTAGCAGGCAGCAGGTCTCTGTTTACCTGTAAACAGCAGCCCCACTCCAGGCAGAGACCTTAGGATGCTATTTGTTTTGATTACTTTACAGTAAGAGGAAAAGATGCTTGGTGACAGGTCGCTTGCTGCCTCCCCCGCCCTCTCTCACATGGGCGGGAACAGAATCTCTCCCGCGCTCTCCAGGCGCACACATCAATTCTTACCCCGGACCGTGGAGCAGCTCTGGAATAACACTGAAGAATCTGGTGGAAGTCACCTAGAAATAAATGTCTGGTGCCACATGGAACAGTCACATGCATTTCTTGCCTGTCCGTGGGATTCACAAGGAAATCAGACTGCGGGCCACTGAGTAGTTAATTTCCTCAGTGCTGTTATAGGATGCCTAGCCCAAGAAATGCAGGGAAAGAAGGGTTTCTTCTCACAGTTCCAGGGTACAGTACCATCCTGGAAAGAAAGCATGCCTGCAAGAACTTGAGGTGGCCTGCCCCTTTGCATCCGTAGTCAGGAAGCCCAGAGTTGAGTACTCTGCTCAGCTGGCTCTCTCCTTATCCAAACCTCAGCGCATGGGATGATGTCACCCTCATTCAGGATGGGCCTCCTCCACTCTGTTAAACCTTTCTGGAATACCCCTCGTAGGCACAACCAGAGATGTGTTTCCATGGTGATGAGTTGTTGTTTGTTTGAGACAGCGTTTCTCTGTGCAGCCCTGGCTGTCCTGGAACTCCCTCTGTAGTCCAGGCTGGTCTTGAACTCAGAGATCAGCCTGCCTCTGCCTCCCGAACGCTGGGACCACCCAGCTCCATGGTGATTCTTAATCCGATCAAGATCACCCTCACAGCCTCCAAGTCCCTGTGTCCTCCTGTTGTAAGTCATTTGCAGTGGGCAGGAACTGTCCTTTTTAAACACATTTCCATATTTCTGTGTTGAAGTCTTTCCGAAGTACTTCTGTGGTTTTGGTCTGGGTTGTTTTTTTGTTTTTTTTTTTTTTTTTTTTTTTTTTTAGAGAGTGCATTTCTTTTCTCCCAGTTTAAATTCTAGCTACAAAACTGTATTCTTTAACAGAAAGATTAGCTTATAAAATTTGTAGTTATTTGATTCAATGAAAAAAGAAAGAGAAAGGTATGATTGTTGGGCCAAAGAGATGACTCAATGGCTATGAAAGCTTGCAGCTCTCGCAGAGGATTTGAATTCAATTCCCAGCATCCACACTGGGCAGTTGGAAACTTCCTATAACTCCAGCCTCCAGGGAATCTGATGCCCTCTTCTGGGCACCCTCCTTGACACCCCACATACATGGTACACACACACATAAATAAAAATAAATATACAGTTATTAAATATAAACTTCAGCTTTCATTAACTCTGGCATTGGCAAATGCACAGCTTAACTGGCCTCTCTTTTCCCACAAAGCTGAATTATCAGGGATTGTGATTGGGAAACTTTAGGTTTCACATGTATAACAAAATAGAAAAGATCGTGGTAATTTCTCTCATCTCCCTTACCTTTGAGAAAGTGGAAACGCAGATTAAATAATTTATTCTGATTAGATAAGAAGATTGAGAAAAGGAAAATGAAGAAAAGAAATGAATACACCAGTAAGCTGGAGGTGTGGATAAGGTGCATTCTCAAGTTTTTGTCATAGCAACAAAAAGTAACTCACTATGATTCAAATATCAAGCTTTAAAAAAAAAATGAGGCTGGGTGTGGTAGAGTACACCTTTAGTCCCAACACTTGGGAGGCAGAGGCAGGCAGATATCCGTGAATTCGAGGCCAGCTGAGTCTACATAGTGAGTTCTAGGACAGCCAGAGCTACATAGTGAGACCCTGTCTCAAATACAAACAAATAGGACTGGAGAGATGGCTCAGCAGTTAAGAGCATTGGCTGCTCTTCCAGAGGACCTGGGTTCAATTCCTAGCACCCACATAGCAGTTCATAATTGTTTGTAACTCCAGTTACAGGGAATCCAACACCTTCACACAGACACACATGCAGGCAAGACACCAATGCAATTAAAACAAAAATAATCTTAAAAAAAGAGAATACATTAAAAAAAAAAAAAGCCAGGCAGCAGTGGCGCCTGCCTTTAATCCCAGCACTTGGGAGGCAGAGCCAGGCGGATCTCTTCGAGGCCAGCCAGGTCTACAGAGCGAGATCCAGAACAGGCACCAAAACTACACAGAGAAACTCTGTCTTGGAAAACAAACAAACAAACAAAACAAACAAATAAAAAAACCACACAAACTGAAAGAAAAGGTAGAAGATACCAGGCAAATCCTAGCCTAATGAGAGCTAATATATTTACATATATTAACATTCACAAAATTATTTAAGACGTAAAAGTAGAGATTGTCAAAAAATATGATTAAAGGGATTAATTCAATAAAAATACAAAATAGTATAATAATGAACACTTAATAACATAGCTTCAAAAATATATACAGTAGGGACTGAGACTGTGGCTCAGTGGTAGGAAACTGTCCAGCATATCCAAGGCCTTGTTTCCATTCTCAGTAATTGAAAAAAAAAAAAAAAAAAAAAAAAGAAGGAAAGGAAGAAAAGAAAAAATTCTAAATTATATGTGTATGTGTATAAATGTTTAAAGCTTTATTTTTATTCATGTGCATATGCATGCTACTTGCATTTAGGTGTTTGAAGAAGCCTGAAAAAGGTGTTGGAGCTCCAGGAGCTGGAATTAGAGGTGGTTATAAACTGCCCTATGTGAATGATGGGAACTGAACTTGGGTTCAGAGTCTTCTCTTAACTGCTAAGCCATCTCTCTTCTCTTCTCTTCTCTTCTCTTCTCTTCTCTTCTCTTCTCTTCTCTTCTCTTCTCTTCTCTTCTCTTCTCTTCTCTTCTCTTCTCATTCTCTCTCTCTCTCTCTCTCTCTCTCTCTCTCTCTCTGTACACATATGCATTTGTTACATTTAAATATAATGAAAACAGAATTCTAGGAAGACATTGAAGTTTTCGCTGTCATTTTGAAAAGTTTCAACAGATAACTCTTAGTAACAGACGATCAAACAAACAAGCAAAAATACAAAAGTTTTGAACTATATAATTAACAAGCTTGAACTAAAGGACATATATGGAAGTCTATACTAAACTACTAGAGAATATACATTCCTCTCAATCATAAACATAACATCTACAAAATGTGCCCTGTAGCTGGCCATGCAGTAAGTCTCCAGCAAGTGTGGAGGGGTGGATATAGTACAGACAGCTGCTTCCTCACCTGACAGGCTCACAGGAACACAGAGATGCTGTTCAAATGGGAATGATAGTTCAAGGGGTTTGTGATGGACCCGGGGCTCAGCTTTTGGACGGATCTCCCGGGTGCTATAGGATCCTGCTGGATTGCAGACTACACTTTCAATCCCAAGGATTACAGGCAGTGTTCTTTGCTTCTGCCTCAGTTTGTGCCCCTAGAAATGGACCCTAAGACCAAGACTCAAGACCCATGGTGTACTTTGTTGGTGAGGGCGCATCAGGTATTATTCAGACAGTGAAATGGGACAAGAAAGCAGCCAGGAAGGGTAGCCTCTCAGATACTCAAATTTTAATGGGTTGGAGAAATGCTCAGTGGTTAAAAGCCTTGCTATTCTTGCAGAGGACCTAGATTTGGTTCCCAGTGCTCACATGACATCTCCCAACCGGCTGTAACTCCACTTCCAGGGAATCTGACACCATCTTCTGGCCTCTGAAGGCAGTGGGCATGTACATGATATGTGCAAGCATTCATACAGACACGTAAAATAAAAGCAACTTAAGAAAGAAAGAAGGAAGAGCCCCGACAAGACGGCCAGCAGGTAACTAAGCCATCTTGTTGGTAACTCAGATAACTGAGTTCATCCTGGGTTCCCACACGGTGGAAGGAAAACTAGCTCCCTAGAGTTGTCCTCTGACCTCTGTGCAGCCATGGCACAAGGGCACGCACCAAAGCAAACAAATAAAAATGCAATTTTTAAGAGGAAGGATTATTTTGGTTCACTGTTTAGAAGGGAGGGGAAGGCTTGGTGGCGGCAGCGGCAGCAGGGAGCAGCAGCCGGTCACGTCGCATCCAGAGTCAGGAAGAAATAAGACAGAAAGTGGACCCAGGCTCCTGATCTCTGCACTTACGGTTAGGTAACTGTGCACACAGCACCCATGCAGGGGTACATCGCAGGCTGCCTCATTATCCGGCCTCACAGTCAAAGCATCCATCGGCTTCATTCCTTTGATAGTGGCCTGTACCTCCCAATCCCCCGGCCTAACGACATTCTACCGTCTTCATTTTACTGCTGAGACTCCAAGAACGAGCCAGGCTGTGCCCTTTAACCCAGTCCTCTCCTCATTGCAGGTGCCTTGTCCCGGGCTCCGACAAGCTGCACCTGTATTTTCTATTCCTTCTTTCAACTAAGACTCGTCCCCCCTCAGCTATGGTCCAAAGCTTTATTTTCTTCATCAAAACGTATCTGTTCTGGTTAATATCGGTCAAACACCTCTGTGCTAAGAGACAGAATCAAAGTTAACGATTTAATGAGGAAGCTTCTTCCTCGTGAGGCTGTAATGCGAGCCCCCAGGGAATGGAATGGGAGACCCCATCACCGGTGTCGGTGTTTGGCGGGGTGTAGGGGGAGAACGGAAGAGATCGGGTCACTTGGGATAAGCCTTCCTGAAGCATCCAAAGATCCTGCTTTGGGGCCCCTGGGGGTCACTGATGTTGCAAAGTCCCAGGCCCAGGAGGCCCTCCTCCCTCCCTCCCCTTCCCCTCCTCTCCAGGAAGCTCAGCCCTCAGCTAGCCGGCTCTGTTACCCAATACCCAGCCCGGAGCAGCCAGCTACTCTGTGGAGGGTGTCGGTGATCTCATTAGGGCGAAGGAGATGAGTCAACAGTCCCACAAAGACCTTCTGGCCTGCAATCTGAGAACGGGTTTAGGAAGAACAAAGCGAAGAGGAGCAATGTAACCAAGAACGATCTCTTTATTGCTTTGGGGTTGTTTAAGGGGGTTTTAAAGGATTAAGTCTAAAGAAATGTTGACTGTAGGGAGAAGAGAAGGTGTCCGTTGAACAGAATGGAGGCCTTTGTGCTGACTAAGAGGAGCAGCTCATTTAAAAGAAAATCTCCACAGCCCAGGCGGCTCTGGGGGGGGCGGGGGGTGGAAGACTGGAAAGTAAACGGGGAATAGGAATGCCAGTTTCCAGGCCTGTGAGTAAAGGTAAGGCAGAGAGAGGCCTTTGCCAGTTACAGGCCGAAAGGCTGAGACCACTAGACTCCCAGGCTCTTCTGGTCAATGCCCTTACAAAGTCTTTCTGTTATTTTACTTATTGCTGTTGTGTGCATATGATCGAGGGAGGCAGGTTTGCACGCCACAGTGCCGATGTCGATGTCGCTAGCAGAGAACACCTCTGTGGAGTCAGTTCTCTCCTCCCACCTCTAGGTGGGTCCTAGGGATTGAACTGGTGTCAACAGCACTCTAGTACAGTAAGAGCCTTTGCACAAAGTGCCGTCAGTCTCATGGATTCCCCTACAGACTGTTGACCAAAAGCCTGGGAGGAAATTCTGCACACAGCAGACACCAAGAATGACCTTGCCCAGGAGATCTCGAAGTGGCACAGGAAACCGAGGGGTCAGAGTGATTTTCTAGGCTTGGCCTGGTGACAGAGGTTTGCATCACGGCTACAAAGGAGGCTGAGGCAGGGGGATTGGGAGCTCAAGGTTTGCCTGGGCTACTAAGTGAGTTCAAGGCCAACATAGGCAACTAAGTGAGACACTGTGTGGAAATGAAGCCTAAAAAGAGGGCTAGTGATGTAGCTGGGCATGTGTGAGACCCTCCATTCAATCCCTAGTCCTGGAGGGGAAAATGTGACTAAAACAAAAATCAATTTCAATAACTCATATAAGAACTTACTAGGGCACATATAATGTTCTTTTCTCTTTCTTTTTTTTCCCCCTCTGGTTTTGTAATTTCTTCTTCCATGTAGAACTTGCTGCCTGAGCCTGCATCCCTCTGACTGTCTCATTGCAGCAGCCTGCTTCCTTCCAGCTGTCCTCCTGCGCTGTTCATGTATTGCCCTCTTATCATCTGGAGAGATTTCCTCTCACAGACGCTACGAGGACAATCTCCAACAGGACCAGGAGGGGATTTCCAGTGAGGAGAAACGTCCTTGCCAACCCCTTCTCCGTCCCACCTGCTTCACACCCACAGTCAAAGGCCTAAGAACCGATAAGGGCTCTGGGCAAAAGAATGATTTATGCTTTTCTTTCAAGTGAACAGCCTCAAAAAGTCCAATAATACTTTCTATGTTTATCCTTTCCCAGATGTTCCGCTGCCATTCTCCTTGCAAGCCTGCCAGGTATATTTGCCTCTGTGGGGGAATCCACCACAGGGACAGGGGTGGCAGGTCTTGTTTGTGTGTGT
>CABHPQ010161922.1:0-47524 GCA_902168405.1 Peromyscus aztecus | reverse complement strand
GGAAGATCAGAGAAGCAAAACAAGCCACAGCTTCCTCACCTTGACAGTTCCTCAGCTGATCCTGTTTCCTCAGACTGGAAGCTTCTGTGTCCTCATCCCAATGGCTCTCAACTGAACTGCTGCTAGAAGCCTAAAAGCTTAACCAGCTAAAAGCTTCTAGTTTCTGATCCTCACGCCTTATATATCTTTCTGCTTTCTGCCTCACTCCCTGGGATTAAAGGCTCACTTTCTGGGATTAAAGGCATGAGTCACCATGCCTGACTGTTTCCAATGTGGCCTTGAACTCACAGAGATCCAGAGGGATTTCTGCCTCTGTAATGCTAGGATTAAAGGTGTGTGCTACCACTGCCTATCCTCTATGTTTAATATTGTGGCTGTCCTGTTCTCTGACCCCAGATAAGTTTATTAGCATGCACAATATTTTGGGGAACACAATACCACCACAAAAAAGGAAGGTTTTATCTTCCTTCCTACACTTCCTCCTAGCCACTATGGAGTCAAAGCCTTTTTCTCTATTAACAATCAATCAACAAATATTTACAGCCTTTTCATCGATCTTTCAGCCATTACTATATCCTCAAATGGACCTCAAACTCTCCAACCCTTTAAGGGCATGACAGATTTAGTTGGAAAAAGACAAAACCACACAGTAATGGAGTTCACACTCTGCTTCCAGATTGCAACCGTGGCTTTTAAAAATCAATTTGTGGTTCTGGATAAATGGTCTAGACTAGGATAGGGATGCAGAACAGAGGCAACTGAAAGGGTACCAGCAATTAGAATGTCCTACTTACTGTTAGAATACTATCTGGCTATATTAGATCTCTTTTAAACTGAAAAAGAAAAGAGTATGTAGAACTGTGAAATAAACATGCGTCATTACTCGTGATTCACATTTGAATGACAAAGTTTTCTGCAATTAGCACATTTAATAAATTTGACAGAATGGCACATGATCTATTCAGGATGCTGAACTTATTAATTGCTTTGCATGCCTCTCAGTAATTTGACAAGCTAGAAACGTATTCACAAGGTTGCATCTATTTACCCCAAAGTCTTTGAACTCTAAAACCAAGTACTTAGCACTTAATATAGCAGACATATACAGAAACGCTCTATATTGTCTGTTCAATGCTATATAAATATAACTTTTTCTTTAATAGTCTATTAATTATAAAACAAAAACAAAATAATTAAAAGGGTCTTACCTGTAATCTCATCATTCAAAAGGTTGAGTGGGAAGACCATAAGTTTAAGGCTTAACCGAACTACATATTAAGACTCTATCTCAAAAAATAATATAATGCATGAGAACAATATAATAAACTGCCTTGCAGGAAGCCACAGTCAAGGCTACATATAGACATCCATCATTTTGCTCATATCCTAGATTCCTCCCCTTTCAGGGAAGCATAACAAAAGCCTATACTGTCTACCCTTCAACACAACCCCAACCAACTTTGCTCATTCAATCTCAGGATAAACATCTGATGGAAAGAGGAAGCAATGACTAGAGGAAGATGTCCTGAGACTGTCAGAAATGGAAAAGGAGGCCATCCAAGATAATTCTCCCTCAAGAGGAGAATATGATGCAGTGGGTAGGTTGAGATAGCTTGGTCCAAAAGTGAAGATCCTCAATAGTGATCACTAGGTGTAATGCCTTCTTGCCTTCTGTAGTCAAGAAATGGCCAGGTCCACTGGAATAAAGAAGAGAAAAAGCATTCTGTGCTAGTGTGTGGAACATTTTGTATCAGAAAGAGGGCAGACAAGACTGGCAGATGGTTCTATGGCCCGAGGCCAGGTCAGGAAACACTAGTGCTGCCAGACAGAGATGAATGTGTGGGAATGACTACAGTTCCTAAGCACCCACCCCCAAAGGATCTCATCCATCTGAGCAGAGGAAGGGATTGGAGGAGATAGATGTTCCCACAGGTCATGGGTAAGGGGGGGCAGAACAATCAATTCGCTACAGTAGGACATCCCGACTCTATCTCATGACTGGGATGGCCTGAGGGAAATACCTGTTATGTAAGGAGTCACTGACATGATTCACCAAATCACATACAGTTATTAAATGCTGCCTCCTTTGTCATAAAAATCCTCACAAATTATTTTTAAGTAAATACACTTTGGGCAAGTCAGATGATTCAAGTCACTTCAGAGCATGTCAAAACTTTAAGACAGCCATGGTCCAGTTTCCTTCCTCATAATGCTGGAAAGGCTTTTCAGGACAGCAAACTATTTAGAAATCAAATCCTAGGGCTTCTGCCTCACCTGTACATGTACTTTATGCCCCCCCACCCCCCCCACCCCACCCCCCGGCACGGAGGTTCTTCCAAAATCTAATAACCATGAAGTGGGGATAATATCCCCAAAGGAACAACCCCTACATCTCTATTCTGCTGTTGGCACTTTCTGAGCTGTGTTAGTATAAAGAAAATTCCAAAAGTCACAGAATACAGCTGAGAAGACAAGATGCCAATATATAGTAATAAAAACATTTTTATTAGAGTGATTCACATGGGACTTCTCAGAAATGTCAGTTAATTGTATTTCCCAAATCCAAAAAAAGCCTAGAAGGGTAGTTTCCTTTCACAGGTCTGGGTAGAGGAAGCAGTGTCTGGGGGTTTCCACAGTTCCTTCACAGTTCAAGGGTGCGGTGGCAATACTGGGATTCCCAGTAGCAGATCCAGCAGCCGACTCTGGATTCCCTATGGCAGACTGTGTAGGAGTGTTAATAACCCTTCCGAGTACAGGAAGCAATGCCAAGGCCTGGTTGCTTGTCTCTATGCTATTTCTCTGAATAAATTTTAAATAACAGCTCATGCCAAAGTCTCTTTCTGAGGTTTCCCATGGTGCCCAGAAGATGGGCTGCACAGCTTCCAGTCATCCTCGTCCTGTTGCCTCTAAATGAACCCAGCTCACCTACGCAAGCGCTGGGAGCAACAGGAAATGCCCTTGGGCCATGGGCACCGCCTCTGGAATTTGTCTAGACGATTTCCCTTAGTGAGATTAAGAAATTTGCCCAAGGTCAATGCCAGAAACTGGCAAAGCTGGGATTCACATCTAGGTATGCCAATTGCACAGCCTAGATGTGGATGATGGACTTGTCGCCAGGTTCCCAAAGGCCACTTTCAGGGAAAAACAATTCTGCCAGTTTGGTTTGATGGGGGATCTGGTCCAAGCCAAGGAGGGTTGTATCCAAGAGGCTGAATAGAGAACATCAGAAGAGTCTCTGGTGCAGGTGAATTTGCATGCTAAGAACTGTGATGTTATCCTCAAGAACACATCCTCCAAAGGCTGCAGGCCTCTGGTTACAGAAGATCTGCACTGAAACCAGTTCCATGTTCACTACAACTGCCTTGAAATTACAGAGGAACAAAACAGATTTTCTGTTCTCTAGCAACTCAAGCCTAAGGGACTGGGGGTGGAAATGCAGATATGGAAAATGAAACTAAAATGGAAGTGCTTGGTTTTCTGGCCAGAATAAGGTAAACACCATAAGAGAAAATCATGGGCCTGTGGAAGGGTAGGTGCTACAAAAAAAAAAAAAAATGGTATTTTCTAAAGGCCCTAAATCTTTGTGCCCAAAGTTAACACAAGATCATGCAATGATAACTCATTTAATGGTTGTTCTACCTCAGTATGACTTGACTGGGAAAAGTCATGACTTGCTGCTCCCATAAGGCCTCTTCCTTCTCTCTTGGAAAATTCTCCCCCATTGGTTTTTGTTGAATTTTTTTTTTCTTTCTTCCACAGAGCATTCTTGACATGTTAAGACTTAACGCAGATCTTTTTTGAGAACAGCATAATTGGCAGGAATGTGATCAAGGGCCCTATTCACTCAGAATGTACACATGACCTACATGGCCAAGTTATGTTGGTTTCAGAGTCACGCAGATGCAGCTTGAAGACCCACAGAGAAAGAGAGAGAGAGAGAGAGGAGAGAGAGAGAGAGAGAGAGAGAGAGAGAGAGAGAGAGAGAGAGAGAGATATTTTGTCCAGATTGTTACAGTAATAGAGTAAGACTGCTCTCCTCGGCTTGTGTCAGCACATCTGCTCCAGCTCTGTTTTGTCTTGTCTTTCAGAACTGGCTTGGGAACAGCCCTATGGGTCTGATATTCAGGAGACAGCATTGTCTGGCTGCTTTGATTCAGGCTTTGCCGTTTTCACAGTCTGTGTGCTGTCTGCTCATCACCTGATAACCAGGGAAGGAATCACAGTCTCTGGCTGTCATGCTCTTCTGAAACAAAATAGAACTATCTTCCTGTCAGCTGCAACAGGCATCTATATTGCTTTTGAAGGATCATTTAAAAGTAAGTTGGTATGATCCTTTGTATCTGAAATTCATTGAAGTCACATACGAATAGAAAGTATGAGATTTCAATCTCCATTTTCATGAAATGTGAAGGTGCCATACATTTTGTCTGACTCCCTCTTTCGTGTGATTAGGTGTCAAAGTACTCCCTAAAATCTCAGACTAAAGAAAATCCTGCACCCTCATATTCCTACCTTCAAGTGCCGTGACTCATTCAGTAACTCTGTTATTCAGAAGGATACGGGTCACCACTTCCAAACCATAAATCTAAACTGGGCAGTGGTAGTACAGGCACCTGTCATCTCAGCAGGTTCAAGGCCAGCCTGGTCTACAGAGTGAGTTTCAGGACAGCCAGTGTTACACAGAAATCCTGTCTCAAAAAAACAAAATAAAACAACAACAACAAAAAGATTAGTTCTCATCTAAAGTGCAGAGGATTTCTTAGCAATTTTAAGACTGAGTGTGTTCATCAATTTTTATACAGTCCTAATAAAAAAATAAAAGTATGCAATTTTCCAGAAAATGGGTTGGAGAGCACCATGTTAAACAAAATAAGCCAAACTCACGAGAGCAAATCCCATGTTTTCTCTCATGTGCATGGTACACATACTTATATACTTACTTACATACATATAAATATGAGTTTTCCAAGGAGATAGAATGGCACAGGCAAAGATCCTGTGTAGCATGAATCTTAAAGATACTTATTAATAAAAACAAACCTGGAGCCAGGTATTGGGGTAAGTGCTGGAAGATCAGAGAAGCAGAACAAACCACAGCTTCCTCACCTCGACAATTCCTCAGCTGATCCTGTTTTCAGACTGAAAGCTTCTGAGTCCTCATCCAAAATGGATCTCAGCCGAACTGCTGCTCAAAAGCCTAAAAGCTTAACCAGCCAAAAACTTATAGTTTCTGGTCATCAAGCCTTATATACCTTTCTGCTTTCTGCCATCACTTCCTGGAATTAAAGGCTCTTGTTACCACACCTGGCTGTTTTCAGTGTGGCCTTTAACTCACAGAGATCGAGGCAGATCTCTGCCTCTGAAATGCTAGGATTAAAGGTGTGAGTGCCACTATTTTCTGGCCTCTATGTCTGTCTAGTGGCTGTTCTGTTCTCTGACCCAGACAAATTTATTAGGGTGCACGATATATTGGGGAACACAATATCACCACAATCCTGAAGCAGGAGGACCATGGCATCCCAGAGGAGTGGAAGAGAAAGTAAACCTATTGAGGGTGAGATGGAGTAAAGAAGTGATAGTCATATAGATACTATTGATGTTGTTAAGAACATTCCCCACGCCTCTAAAACATTTGGATAATTCTACGATCATACTACCATAGGCCAGGTTAATCATTTTGTCTCTTTCCTTGGAAACAGTAAAGAATACTAAGCATGGAACAACACACGTAGAGTATGAATTTACAAAACGAAGACACAGAGACTAAATTAAGTCTACCTGTGACAACATACGTCATACCCACCTTTTGTGGAACCATGGCCTGAGAAGAGCAGAACTGGCCATTTATCCAGGTGTGACACAGCAAATTGCTGTTCTCAAGTTGGCTTCAAACAAACTTTAATGGCCAATTGTAAGTTATGTCCAGAGCAGCATTCACAAGAGTACTCCAAAGAAACTGAAGCAGTTAGTATATACTAAGGGAGAACGTGTGGTCAGGAAGAGGTTGGTTGATTTTTTAAGAAAGAGTTCACATGAATATGAAGTTGAGGACTTGTAGTCCAGTTTGTAGAGAGTCTTCTGGAAGAATTCCCTCTTCTTTGTGGGGGTGGGGGGGCAATCTTTTTTCTATTCAGGCCTTTACCTGGTAGAATGAGGTACATCCACACTAAAGTATGTAATCGGCTTTACTCAATGTCTACAGATTTTGATACTGATTAGAACCAAAAAAAAAAACTTCACAGAAACATCCAGAATAAGATCTGCCCATGTTCTGGCTACTAAGGACACATATGATGATCCATCAAAGAGTCTGCTGGTCCAGGTGGATGGGTTATCTTTCTAGCTTTCAGTGTGAGGAGGAGGTCTGTTTCCTAATCCGGAGGACAGAGCATCACTGCTGTAATTTGTCACAGCAGCTTTGTGTGGGATACAAGCTTCACCAAGATGCTTTCTGAACACACAAATCAAAGCTCATGTGCCACACAGTCCAGAATGGAAGGGTGAGAGGTTCTGGAAGCAGCATGTTTGGGGGCCTCCCTCCATAATGCTGCCCTCCTGGAAGGAATATGGCAAGAACTGTTTTCTTGTCAAAGAAATTCTGTCAGGGAAATATCTTTAGAACGTCACAATTTTGGCAAGAAAGCTAGAAAGGCCAACAAAGGAGCTGAAAGTCTTCCTCTCCACTCATTAAAGAGGAAAGAGAAAGAGAAAACCCCTCACGTAAGAGGTTTGCCTGGTGCCTCTGTGCTTCTCTGAAAAAGTGTTGAGTCATAAGGTATAAACATAGAGGGGAAGCTTCAAGGTAGGGTGGGCTGCACAGAGGCCTATTGCATTTGTGGTACCAAATGGTAAGTTCCCATCAGTATGACCGCTTGAGACCCTCATTCACAAAACTCTTTCATAATACTCATGGGTGTGCCATTTCCTAGTTGTGTGTTGGGGTACCCCTTACTCAAGAAAATAAATGAGGAGATTAAAAATAAGAAAATCCAGAGGCTATAAAAACTTTCTGAAGATACTCGTCTAGAGTCAGACCTGTTTTGTTGTCTTCTTTCTTTAACCTGTTTATAACTCAGAGGACAGCAGTGTGCTTAGTCAAGGCAAGAGAAAGTTTTCACAGACAATGTGGAGACTATTTGATTCTGAATTTTCTTCTAGATAGAACAGGAAACTACAGTCTTAGACTCAGCAAGAGTCATTGGAGCTAGTTAGAGAAAACCATCCCACAGTGCTGGAACTACAAACCAAGAGTGTCTAAGAAATAGGCCTCTGTCCTGGAAGGTTGGAGTGGTAACAGATTAGGGCATGGTTAAGATAGCTGAACCACTAGTTCTCTCATCACTGTCTCTGGGCAAAGGTTGCATCCTATATCCAAGGAGCCAAGCACCCTGCCGTAACTGTCCTGCCCAGAAGTGTTCTCCACATCTCTCTTTCTATCACTCTCTCTGCTCAAAATGTGCCTAGGAGCTGAGGAGATGGTTCAGTGGGTAAAACTTGAAGGTCTGAGTTCATTCTCCAAGAGCCACACACTGGGAGGAGGCAACCAACTCCTGCAAGCTGTCCTCTGACTTCTACCTGCATGTTGAGGCATGTGCATATGGACATTTGTACTTGCTTACATGCACATGTGCATGCACATACATACAAATGAACTAATAAATGTAATTTAAATTTCTTAATTAAAGTAAATGCATGTGCAGAAAATTGAGGAAAACACAAGTCGTTTGGATTACTACTAGTGTATTGGGTCTTCTTTCTAGTATATATGTAATCTCATAAAGAGACAAATTTGTGCTAACATATCATATAACTAAACATATACCCATACATACACACATATATATGTATAATCATTCTAAACAATGTTCTCTTAATTTAAAAAAAAAAGGTGTAAAAATAGCCAGGTGTAGTGGTGCACACCTTTAATCCCAGAGCCCAGGAAGCAGAGGCAGGCAGATCTCTGTAAATTCAAAGCCAGCCTGGTCTACATAGTGAGTTCCAGGACAGCCAGAGCTACTTAGTGAGACCCTATCTCAAAAAGGCAAACAAACAAAAATGTGTAAAACACTCTAATTGTCTCTTTCCATGCAGAATGGTAAGTGCTCTTATAAAGAGATATGGTCCCTCCATTAGGTTATCATACACCTAGATGTCGAGATGTTTAGATCCCAGTGATTCTTTGTTTTCAGCATCAACATTTCTGTAAGAACTAGCTAACTCCAGTACACTCCACTGCAGATGGTAAATCTGTCTTTTTCCAGAGGTAAGACTAAGGAGAAACAAATAAACCAGAAGGACTTTAAGGAATGAGGAGGAGAGGAAAGAAAAGAGATACAAATTATTTATACGGGCCCATTTTTCATGATATGATTTATCATTGAAAAGCTTGTCAAAGGGATGAATCATTTCTTCTACCTCTCTCTCTTCACTAACTATTTTCCAGCTTTCTCAAACTTTTATGTATTTTATTTTATGTGTATGAGTGGTTTTGCCTGCATGAGTCTCTATGCACCATGTACGTGCCTGGTGGCCATGGAGGTCAGAAGAAGGTGTCAGATCCCCCTGGAACTGGAGTTACAGACAGTTGTGAGCCACTCTGTGGGTGCTGGGAACAGAATCCAGGTCCTCTGCAAGAATAGTAAGGGCTCGTAACTGCTGAGCCATCATTCAAGTCCCGTTTTCTCTTAAGCATCACTGATCATTTTTTAAACAAACCACTGGCAGTTCTCTTCCTATATGCATACCCATCTCTTCCCCATATGCAAACTGCTTCAGAAACTACATGTAAATTCAAAATTGAATGTTAAATGTGAGGTAGACTCAGTGGTGGAGTGTTGGCCTAGCATGCATGATACTTCAGTTTCCATCCCCAACACCTAAAGGTGGGGGGCAAGTTGTGTACACCTGTAATCCAAGCACTCAGGAGACTGACATAACAAGACCAAGACTCTAAGGACCTGGACTGCACAAGAAGACTCTGTCTCAAAAATAAGTAAGTAACTGCTTCTTAGGAGTGTGATTTCGTATTTCTCTGCTTGACATTAGGACAGGATGCTTTAAAAACAAATACTCTGCCAAAGTCCTCCCTGTACAGTTTAAATTTAGTTTCAGAGGTATCTTCAAATCTTGTCATTCTGTCTAAAACTTAATTTTAAATACCTAGGAAGATTTTATTGTTTTTGTGCCTATATATGAATGTGTGATATGTCCGCATGTGTTTAGGGGTATGTACTATATATACATAAAGAGACTAGAGGATGAAATCATCTTGGTCAGTATTGCTGCGAAGAGACACCATGACCACAGTAACTCTTACGAAGGAAAGCACTTAATTGGAACTCACTTACAGTTTCAGAGGTTTAATCTATTATCATCATGGTGGGGAGCATGGCAGTGTACAGGAAGACGTGTGCTGGCGAAGTAGCTGAGAGTTCTACATCCAGATGCACAGGCAGCAAGAAGAGAGAGACTCTGGGCTTGGAATGGGCCTTTTGAGCCTCAAAGCCCTCATCCCCCCACCCCAGCACCCACCCCCACGACACACTTTCTCCAACAAGGCCACTTCTACTGATCCCTCTCAAGTCGTGCTGCTCCCTGGTGACTGTGCGTTCAAACTTGTGAGCCTTTGGGGGCCAGGTTCATTAACCACCACACTTGCCCCATCCCTCTCCACCTGATTCTCTCTAGAGAGGGTCTCTCACTGAAGCTAGGCTGGAGTCTCCGGTCTCTGCTTCTCCGTCGTGCTTGGATTACCGGCATGAACTATCATATCATTTTTCCATGGACTCTGGGGAGACGAACTGAGGTGTTAACGCTTGCTTTCACAGCAAGCTCTTTGATCTACTGAGTCATCTCCCAGGTGGAGAATATTTATCTCCTTGTAAATGTTGTAAAAGAGAGAATTTTCCCCCTAACATAAAAGATCTGATTTCTAATTTTGTTCTCTATCACAGTGGATCAGGAACTAATGCTGTTCAGTTTCTAAAACAAAGATATTGTGATGGACTAAATTGTGCCCCTAATCTTTGTGTGTTGAAACTGTTAGCATTTAGGCATCTGTACTGGCCTGCCCTTAGGGTCTTGACAGGACATACCTCAGCTGCAGCTACGAAGAGCATACACCCCCATGTTTCCTTATAAAAGGCGGGCCTTGTACACCTCCTGTCTCTTTCTCTTTCTCTTCCTTTGCTCTCATCCCCAGGGACCGGTCTCTGCCCCCTTCTCTGCCCCTTCTCTACCCTACCCTTAATAAACCTCCCACATGGGCCCTGTTGTATGGTGTGACTCCTTCTCGCTGTTTTTAAAATACAACAGAAACTCTCACTTCCATATGACTATTTAGAGACAGAACCTACTGCAGGTGAGAGAGGCTAAGTGACATTATAAAGGCAGGGTCTTAAGCTGATAGAACTGGTATCCTAAGATCAGAGGCTGAGAGTATACCTCAGTAGTAGAGTATTTACATAGCACATGCAAACCCTGTGTTGATCCCCAGCACCAAGAGAATGAGAGATGGAGGAGAGAAGAAGGAAGGATGGGGGAGTGGGAGAGAAAAGCTCACTCCCCCTCCTACTGCTACTCTATGTGTGCAACAAGAATTCTGTGAGCAAAGAGAGAAAGAAGCTATCCCTGTAAGAGGAGAGGCCTCAAAATGATTTTGGACACCTTGATTTTGGACTCCTGGCCCCAAGAACAATGAGAGACAAGTTATATTCTTGAAGCCACCATTTGTGTTTTGTTAGGATAGATCTTTCTGACTAAGTCAAGGATCAAACTCCGGATGGGCAGGAACAGGAGATGGGTGAGGACCACAAGTTCTGTGAGGTCAGACCAGTAGCTAAGTTTTGAAGAGCTGGGATGTTTTCTGCACCAATGTACACAGAAACATGGTGTATAATTATTGCGATCTCTGAGATTTAAGCCAGGGGGATGAGCTAAGACACAACTTAGATCAGGATCTGAATCTCTGCTTTTACTAAACACGCAAACTTTGGTGACTTTTTTTTTTTTTTAATCACTTTTATTGTTTGTAAAATGTGGATAAAGACAGAAACCATTCATTCTGGAGAGGTGGTAAAATACATAAAAAGTTCATCACAGTAAATGACACACAGATAGCACTCACTTGATCCAAAGCAAGAAAAGACTGGAGCAGAAAAGCCGAGCCTGCCACTGGCAACTCCCATGGGCAGTGCAGAGCCAGAACACAGCAGGAATTGCAAGCCCAATGGTGAGGGCTCAAGACTGCCTGGCTACCAGAAACCCACAACATTCTCAAACGGTTGGATCCAGATCAAGAACTGACTGCTCTGTTCTCAGAAGCCTTGCTGATACGGATATATGAACAAGTCATCATCATGGCAGAAAACAGATGGCTCACTCAAAGTGTGTGAAAGACAGGAATGATGGCGAAGGAAAGCCAACAAATGATGGAAACTATCCCTAGACTCACACTAAGAGGAGGCTCCCAGCAATGGCAGTCTGCAATCGGAAGCCCAAGAGAAGAGAGTAAGGGCTGAGTCCTAGAGCAGCCTGCACTATGGGCAGGGCCCCCAACAGGAGCCACTAAGGCCAGGAGGGAAGGGCAGTGAGAGTACTTTACCCATCTCTTTTTCTCGCTTCCTTCTGACTTCTAGCCAGTCCTGCCCATGAGTCAAACCAAAGCAAAAACCAGACACAGTGAACTGAGCTGATCCACTCCAGAGCAGTCATCTCCACACCGCCCAGAGTAGAGAAGGTGGTGGATAAGTCTTCAGGGACACACAGAATACACAATGAAGCTAACCAAGAATAAAAGGCATGTACTGTCACCCAGAGTAGGGTGGAGGTCTTAGGGGGCCTGGTTTTAGAATTGAGCCTGGGTCTTTGCTTGGCTTTTCAAGCCAACTACAGACTCATTAAGAAAAAAAGCAAGCTAAGGATTCCTTTGTGTTTTCAGGGTCTTGAAGGTACCTGCCTAGCTCCTTTATCCACCACCATCTTCTGATTATACTCCTTATGTGTGCTCCTGCCTGGGTGGCTGCTCTTTCCCCCTCTTCATCTTTGTGGGCTTAAGTTACTTTCTAGAAGTCTTCTTTCCAAGTGAGCTGTAATGAACATACCCAACTATACTTAGGGATACATTTGATTAAAATGTTTTAAGATCTATTGCATACATAAAGATAATTCAGAGGAAAAAAAAACAAAAAAACAAAAAAACAAAAAACCCCCAGAGCCCTGAAATCTGTTTCATCTTTCCTGAGTATTGAATGCTCCGGTTTGTTTTCTGCTATAGTCATCGAAGAGTAATGAGACTTTGATCGTTTGCATCTTGGAATGCATTGCAAAGATGTTGACTTTGGGATCTAGTCCTCTCGCCTCCACCCCGCCGGATATGGTCTCATAAGTCTTGTGGACAGTGATGAATAGTTTTGTGTGGACAGCGCAAGGACACGAGGGACCACCAAGGGGTCAGAGTGGCGGTTCCTTCCCTAGACGCGTGAACAACAAACTGTCAAAGCAAACAGTGGTATAGCAAGGTGTGCCCTTACCTCTTCTTCCTTCTAGAGGGAGATGTTGTAAGCTCGCTGCATTGGCAGAGTCTTTTGGGCATCCCATTCAGAAGAGCCTTCCCCTGTCAAGGAGGAATCCAACAGCACAGCAAACATATGCATTTCTGGCTGCCTTTCAAGCCGTATTTATTAACTAAGTGCTAGGGTGGAGGAGGGTTTTCTTGCCAACAGGATTCAGAGGACACAGCACTTGAAAGCACATCAAGGAACGAGCCATTTCTGCGACAAGCGCAATCGCTGCCTGTACCGCCAATGGGGTCGGAGCTGTCTGCACTGACCGCAGAAGCCGCAGGCTAACTGAAGAACTTGAGGCACCTGAGATGAAACACAGCCTCCCAGTATATGAGGTGCTGGGACCAATCCCCAGAGCCACTTGAGTTTAGAGAAAAATAGCAGCTGGTCAGATGGAGGCCATTTCCGACTTTCCCCCACCATTTTAGGCACAGGGACCTTCCTGGAGCTGAACTCTTTCATATCCTGTTGTTGGCAAGGAATAGCCTATTCACCAACGAGTCTACTTCACTCCACACACCCTTTGCAAAACAACATTTTTGGAAGAAATCCAATGACCTATGAAACCAACACAGGGAATATGCCAGGTAATTAAGACACAGGCAGGTTTTCTTTGGTGCCTCTCTGCCCCTGCCCACACTGCCCCCCCCCCCCCCACCTCTCCCTGCTTCCAAAGTCAGAAATCCTCCTCCTCCCCCACTTTGGCAGCAGTCCCCTCCCCCTCCACTCCTTGCTGAGTGTGTGAAGACTGGGAGATTGGAATAAAAGGGTTCACGTCAGGTGACAGAGCTGGCACATGTTAAACACTTAGCATTATACAGCCACCCCTTCAGAGTGCTCCAAATCCATCAGTCATCATGGAAAAATTAGAAGCTTTACTGGGTTCCTGCCTCTCCAAACAGATCTTCTCAGCTCCTTAATGCACTCCATAATTCAGCATTTGAGAACAGAGCCTCAGACCAACAAGACTGTCTCTGTAACACACTGTCAGGCAACTTGGAAAAGACAGAGAGGAACAAGTCAAAACAATCAGCAATTTCATTAAGGGGCTAAGATTAATTTTGAATGATGCCCAAGTCTGACTCACATTGTCAATTATATATGATCTCCGTGAGCAGGCCATTTTCCCAATTCACTGAAACATCTGCACATTTCAATGGGCTGAGCATTCCCTCTCCACTGCCCTCTGGCTGTTTTTGTTGTGGATTATGTAATTTATTGAGTGATGCAATAAGGAGAAGAATGCCTTCTACCTGTGCTTTGCACATGATGGTGTCCAATGATTAGGGAAACGGGCTAAATGGCCCAGGACCTTGGATTTCAACACCCTAATTTGCTCTGTGACCTTAGGCCTATTACTTCCCCTCTCTGCATCCGCTATAAAATTGATGTGGAGCAACTAAGCTTGCCTCTGTCATCACTGGATCTGAAACAGACTGTAACTGCCATTCAAACAAGTGCTGGTCCTTGAAACAAATACCTGGAAGATTGAGGCTAAAATTCCTGGAAAGTGCACAACGGGCATTATTTCAAACAACAAAATATTGCCTTTATGATCTCTCTTTGCATTTAGCTATAGGAAACTGTGTTTAAAAGGGGGCTCATAGGTGGTGGTGCATGCCTGTTACCAACGTACTTGGGGATGTAGACGGAGTAGGAGTTCAAGGCCAGTCTCAGCTGAACAGCAAGTTCAAAAACAGCTGGGGCTCCATGAAACTCCGTCTGAACAAACCAATAAAACAAAAAGCGAAAAAATTGTAAAATAAAAAGAAACTTACATTTTTATCTACCCATGTCAAGCAGAGCAAAAGGAATTAAAGAGATCACAGATCTGTTAAAAGCAAATAAAACATCACATTTTATTTTGTTTTTTTTTTAAACCTCAAGATGTATCCCACAAAATCAGCTGAAAAATATGTCATAAAGCCACTAGAAGAAAGTGAGTTAATATATTTTCTTTAACCTTACAACTTTCCTACAGATGCCATAAAATCCAGATGCTCCAGCAGGAAACCTGATGAATTTACTGTAGAAAACTGGAAAACTTCCTTGAAAAACCAGATACACACAAAGCAAACATATCAAAGAACTGGAGGCAACGTTTGCATTTGACATGCCAGAAAAGACAAATGCCTCTAACATATGACATGCTTTTTAAAAATCAATACAAACATTATGAATACAAATTTAAGAAAAAGACATTTAAAAAAGCCAAAGGAAAAAAAGAGAGACAAAAAAAAAAAGACTGACCAACATATGGCACGAACCACAGCCTTGTTCACAGTGGGCACAAAGGGAAGATAAAAATCAACATAACATCCTTTTGATTGTCAGACAGACTAACATGCCAATGTTTCTTCCGCCCCTGACGGGTGTTGCATGGACAATGGACTTTCCAACAGCCTAATGGCTTGTATAGATGCTTGAAAGAGTTGATAAACAGACAAGATATATTAAAACTCACTTATAAGTTTGATGATTCCCTTCCAAAAATTTGTTCTGCAGACATGCTTCCAAAAACAATCAGAGACTATTTACTTTAGCATTGTTGGCAATCACAGAAACCTGGGAACATCTACGTGGAATAATGTAGACCATAGGAATTAGAGCAGGTCTATACTTAAGACGACAGAAGCTGTCGCAGGGGTGTTTTTAAGAGAAGAAAGCAATGTCCAAATTAATAAATGTAGGATAACCCATGAAAAAAATTTTTTAAAAGGATCTATATATATAAGAGAAAGGGCAAAGGTGTTTAAATGGACTTTTCCTATTGCCTTGGAATCTTGGCTGTTTCAACACTTACAACAGTAAGCAGCTTTTACACCATGTTCTAAATGGCAGTTTTATATTATCATTCAAAACTTTCTTTTGATGAAAGGAACCCTATATAGTATCTCTTAGCACGTCATCCACCCTCAGTCTCTATCTAAGAAGCTATTGGAGATTGACCAGAGAAGGAGGGGAGAGCCTAGAGACATGTCATGCTCACATTGGAGTTAGTGCTCCATGGAGTTCTCCCACATCCAGAGAAAGGTCCAACAGGGAGAAAGAAAAAGCACATTTAGGAGAGGAGGGAGGCTTCCCAGAGGGAGACAAGGCAGCTTCCCCACCTCTCAGTCCTTGTCAGTAGTGAACGCTCTGAGCTCGTTACCTGCTGTTCCCGCAACAGAACAGTGAAAAAATCAGTAGCGAAGTTTGCCCGGTGTACCCTGGAAACCTGAGGCACCCATGCGCATGTGTACTGCCTAGAAAGAAAGGCTAAAAGCCAGACCGAAGGTGTTTTAGTTACTTGTCCTGTTGCCGGGACAAAATAACTGACAAAAGCCACTTAAGGAAAAAAAGGGGTTTGTTTGTTTGTTTGTTTGTTTGTTTTTTAAATCATAGTTGAAGACTATGGTCAATCGAGGCGGGAAGGCATGGCCGCAGGTGTTTAAAATGACTGGCCACATTGTATCCACATCCAGGTAGCGGAGTGCAGTGAGGGTTGGCGCTCAGAGCCGTTATTCCTCTGTATCCAGTCTAGGACCCCAGCCCCTAGAGTTGTGCTGCGTACATTTAGGGTAAGTCCTCCCAACTCAATTAACCACATCTACAAACTCCCTCACACATATGCCCTGAGATTTGTTTCCAATTCTAAATCCCATCAAGTTGACAATCAAGACAAGGCATCATAACTCCACTCCTTGTCAACTTGACACCCAAACATTTCACCTTTAAGCCACAACTTTGCACCCCTTGTCAATACTAACCATCACGGAGGGTATTAGGAATGACCTGCTATGATAGAGCAAAGAAAAAAAAGGCTCCCATGGGAACAAGACATTCTTCCAGGGTTCTGGTGCAGCAAAGTTTCCAAACCTTTCCAGGGAGCCAAATGATTATCCCAGAAAGTACTTACACATATTCGGTAGAAAAGTCCTTGCTACAGACTACAGCTTGCTGGGGCAGGACTATCTCAGAAGGCATATCCTGTGAGAACTGGGGAAATGTAAACGCCCATTTGGGGAGAGTCATGAAAGGCTGGGCAGAGAGATCTCTTACAACAGAGACTAGAAAAGCCCCAACTGCATCTCTGGAGAAACCCACAGAACTACCGTATGCAGGAAAAAATCCAAAAATGAGACTTCTATCATTTAAAAGAAATAGGTCTCCCTTTACACGACCCCTCTCGGAAGACCTCATCCTTTTCTCCATGCTTTCTTTGTTTGTTTGTGTTTCTGTTTTGGTTTGTCTGAGACAATGTCTCACTCTAGCCAAGGCTGGCCTGGAACTTGGAGCTATCCTCCTGCTTCATCCTCCTGAAACACTGGGATTATAGACATGAAGCACCCTGTTTCACTAAGACCTTTTCTTTTTCACTTTACTCCCGCGCCTCCCTTTGTCCTGAAGGATCCCGGGATCAGTGTGGGTGCAGGGGGGTGGAAAGGCAAGGTTGAGAAGAGGAAAGCCAGATGCTACACTCCCTTTCTCCCTGAAGGTTTCTGAACTAAGCCAGCCCTAACCTCTGGCTATAAACAAGAGGTAAGAAGATCTCTAGATCTTTATCAAGAAAAGGGTGAGTGTTTTAACATCCAGACAGGTTTGGAAAAGCTTCCGGATCTGCCTGAGGTACAGCCCAGGGGCCATGACAAGAGGAATGTGGCGTAAGTTTGAAGGGCTGGATTTGAGAAGGAAAAGGGCTACTTTCCTCGTCTCTTCCAGTTTCGCTTATTTAATATACAATTTAGCCTTGTGCTAAGCATTCCTCAAAGGGTCCATGAGGAGCTGTTAGCTGAGCTTCAAGATACAGCATTAGGATGTCACACAGGAAGGCTTTTTTATATTCATCCGAACTTTGAGCGTCTTAAAAAAAATTACTCAATATTTAAGACGGTTTAAACATGGAGCTAATACACATCTTGTGGCCAAATGAATTTTCCTGGGGCATTTATAACATCTTTCCCAGGATCCTGTCCTTCAACTTTTACACAGTCAACTACCACCTACTTGGCCTAACTGGCTAATACTAAGTAGAATTCTCTGGCTGTCTAGTTGTCCTTACAAGGCACTAGAACCTCTTGGCATGTATCCTGCAGTATGCTAAAAAAAATAAAACAACTCTTGAGAGGGAGGTCCCAGACAGCCTGTGCTGTGGCTAGCCAGTTGTACCTAACCAGTGGCATTGTGGTACATTCCTTAAGCCTTGACAACTGTTGTTAGGGCTCCTGGCACATTTATGAAGTATATGAATCCCAGTCCATTTCTTAAGCCTTGACTGACAGTTGCTGTCAAGGCTCCTGAAACATATGTCACACAGCAGAAGGGGGGCCTGGTATGAACAAGCCCAGGTCTGGAGAGTTCAATGGCTGTCACTAAGATGCTCATTCATCTACCTAGCACAGTCAGTCAATAGTCAGTGTTTTGATTGATTATTATTACCATGCCATGAAGCAGCAAATAAAAAACTGACAAGGCTGAGGGAATAAAAATGTCCTTGAGTGGTTCTTTTACCTAAGAACTATTTGGTTGCTAGGCTGTAGTATCTCTATGCCAAGACAGTCATGAAGATGGTCTGTGTCCTCGTGAAGGCTCCTAGCTGTGGTGAGGGACTCTGTTGCCTGCTCGAGTGAACTGCTCACCTCATGGCTCTGTCAAAGAGAAAGAAGGGATCGATCCAAAAAAATGCCAAGTTCTGAGGTCTCCCTCCGTCCCAGCCAAAGCTCTCAGGCCCTTGAGTGATAGCAGCCATACACACAGAGCCTCTATATGAATACATTGCTGTGTCTTCCCACTTTCCGCAGAGAAAAACCTTGTTACTATCATTGCCTTAACTTCCCCCAAAAGCGGCAGGCACAGAGAGAGCTGCATTCTCCAGGCCGGAGAGAAGCAACCAAAGAACTTTCCATTTGCTCCATGAAGAAAAGCGAGGCCTGCATTGCCATCACGCCAAGCTCCTAACTATGAGGTGATCTTTTGGGCCTTCACCTCAATGTCACCCCAAACTGAGTCACCCTTCCTCCAGAATCATCCAATAACATCACCAAGGGTCTACTGAGTCATGAAGCCACGAACAGAAGTCAGAGGTATACTTACAAGTCACCTCTCACCCTGGTGGGGTCCCAGGAGGTCATAGATACAGTATAAGAGAAAGAAAGATGGGGGCATGAGTATGCTCAAAGGGGAGCGATATTCATGTATTTTCTAGAAATTGATGGAGATTTTTCAGCGTTCGGACACTACCTCTTTTGCTCCTTTTCTGGTTCCTTTATTACCAACTGTCCTGGTGCTTGCAGGGAGGAGCCATCTGTGCATGCAGATAGAATTACAGCGAATTTACAGGTTGTCCGGCAGTCACCGTGGTGGCCATCTTAGTTCTAATCAGTTTTATACTAGCCCACCCAAACAGGAACTTCTGGCCTTCAAGCATCCTGTCCTCAAAGACAAACAAGATTAGGACAGGATACCAGGACATTGCCTCTTCACAGACAGCCACTTCTCCAAGGCACCGACCAAGTTAACTTCTTAGCAGCTGTCATCCAGGCTCCCACCAAAGAGAGAGATGACACCCATCCAAACATTCTCAAAGAGCCACTTAGGACCACCTGGGAGTAAGCAGTAGTGGCTGAAAAAAAAAAAAATGTGGGTCTGCTGGCCTTCACCTAAATGACAGCCTGAATGGTCAGAAGCCTGGATGACACTGGTCATGAAGTCAGGGCCAAGCAGCAGGAGGAATAAAGATGGAGGAGAGGGCAGGTCAGTGACTTGACTACTTAAAAAAAAAAAAAAGATGGGGGAGGGGAGCTGAAACAAGTCACTTCTACCTCCCCCAGAGAAAAAGCAAGCTCCTTTTTCTGGTAGAAACTCATGGTGTCTAGGACCTTAATCAGCTAGGTCATGCCATGGGGCTCTCGAAGGTTGAGAAATGACTGACAAGAAAATTAACCTGGATTTTGGAATGTGCCTGTGAAGCTAACTCTCTCTGGCCAGTTACCACAGGACTGCCAGGAAAGGAAATTGCCCAAGACTGAAATGTAACAATTAATTAACAATGCAAAAGAGCCCTATCTGGAAGGGAAGGACAGGAAGCTCTCACAAACCTATAAATTATTCCTGCTGGTTGAGTGCTAAGAGCACAAGTTCTAGACGTATATAAATAATATATCCCTGTAAATAATTGAAAACACAAGGAAAATTACATAAGCAGAAGCCAACTCTAAATTGAGCAAGGCCAGTGGCTTTTAGAACCCTTACACACACATTCTGCTTCTCCCTGAGCCCCAGCACCTTGGCTAAGGGTGGCGACAGGAGTAGGATCATAATGAGAAATATTGTATCCTATCATAGAGAACTGACTGTAGTATTTCCTTTCTCAGGCTTTTTAGTCTCCATATCATTTTTTTTTTTAAAGTATGAACAAATGAGCTGTGAAATCCCTTCCAGGCTTGGCTTTCTGTTTTTTGTGCAAATACTAACATCTTGTAACATCACAAACATCTCTTTGTAATTCATGGTAGGATCGATCCTTCAGCAGCACTTCCTGCAGTGGCTTGGGAATCTTGGTTTGCTGGTGTGTGAGCTAAGAAGGGACGGACTATCTTTGGCCAACTGAGTATTCTGTAGCTACAACCTTCGTTCATGAATCAGCTAATTGTTGTTCTCTCCTTGGGAAATTAGCTTGTCTGTTTCTTTCGGAGGACGGCTTCCCTTGGTGCCAAGAGCACTGGTGTAAATTAAATGAATGAGCTTCGTTTTCCCAGTTGTGCAAAGTACACGGGGAACAAGACTCCAGGCTGCTCTTTCCTCTAGCGCTGGCCGCATTCTATCTTAGGGACAACTGATCAAGTTGTCCCCCGATTAATGAGAAAAGGAAAAGTTAGATGCAGTAGGAGTTTGGCAAAGCTTCCTCTATCCGTGATTGTTTAGATACAGAGATAACGACTTAATCACAACAGCTGTTATTTAGTATATGGGAATCAGGTGATAAGCACACACATTATCTGTGGTCTTATAGCCATCAGATCAGGTGAGGTAGATAGTATCAAGAAACTGAGTCTCAAAGGTTAAGTAAATCGTTCCTGACCACATAAGAGACAGAAATAAGAACCAACCAGGGTCTAGTCTGACCCCAAACCCAATCAGTGTTATTCATCACTTTCTGATGTTTTTGGCTCTGAGTTTCCTCTCAGGCAACACACTGCAATGTCTAAGCCCACAGCAGTAATACAGTTGCTCCCCAAGCTGCAATAATTTAAACTTATGTGAAGATGTTACTTCAGAATCTTGGACTCTTCTCTCTTTTTGTCCTAAATTTATTATATTTGTCTTTATCTAGAACCACAGTTTGAATGTTTGCATCCCTCCAAAATTCATGTTGAAACATAATCTCCAAATGGAACACACTATGAGGCCAGGCCTTGAGGAGTCGACTAGGTCCTCAAGGATCTTCCATCCTGAATGGGATGAAGGTCCTCAGAATGAAGGTCAAGAGAACACTGAACTGCTGCTTTGGCATCTTGCACCAAGTGAAGGTACAATGTTCAATGCACCACTTTGGAAACAGAAACCAGAGACCTTTGATTTTGATTTTCAAATTACAGCCTCTGTCTTAGCTAGGTTTCTATTGCTGAGAAGTGACACCGTGACCATGGAAACTCTTATAAGGAAAATATTTAATTGAGGGGGCTCCCTTAGAGTGTCAGGGGTTCAGTCCATTATCATCATGGTGGCATACAAGCAGATGTGATGCTGGAGAAGTAGTTGAGAGTCCTATATCTTGCAGGAAATAGGAAGTGGTATTTCTCACTGGGTAGTATCTTGAGCACATATGAGACCTCAAAGCTCACCCCCACAGTGACACACTTCCTCCAACAAGGCCATACCTACTCCAACAAAGCCACACCTCCCAATAGTGCCACTCCCTATGAGCATATGGGGGCCAAAAACATTCAAACTACCGCAGCCTCCAACTGTGAGAAATAACTTTCAGCTATTTATAAATGACTCAGCCTCGGATATTTGTATATGAGAACAAATGGACTAAGACACCTAGTATTACCAAAGTTCTATTCAACCACAATTTAGGATGTCTCTGCTATTATCAAAGCATTTTCAACTTATAGTGCCAGATAGTTGATATAATAAAAAGGAATGCACTGAGCTATAAATCTTACATCTTATCCTCATTTATATTTCTTAGCATTTTTGTATTCATCTCCCTTAAGTTGATCATAGTTATTAAATCAATGCAAATATATATGACCATATGAAACTTCATTGTTTAATAAAATAAAATGTGGACTTTGAAACATGGGAAAATGCTGGCTTGACTATTTCTCTTGGAAATCAATTCTGTTAAACCAATTATAAAGCATTTAATCTAGCTTGGGGTGAATAGTAAATCAAAGGGACTTTAAAAATTAGGTGTGATTCAAGTAAGAGTAAGCATTTAAACCTATGAACCACGGATCTAGAATCACCGGAAAGGCTGAATGGCTATTTCAATGTTTGAAGTTTGCTTTTAGTACAGAATGACCTTGTAGAATTGATCAAAGTATTTGAGACACCAAAATTTGTTTAAATTTCAGGCAACGAAACAGGATGAGGTGTGTTTAGTGAACGATATTAAAAGAATTCTTAAAACAACAACAATGCTGCACTCATATCAAAACATTCAACCCCTTCTGGCCATCATCGCTGTGACTTCCTGATCTATGACCTCTTTGTCTCCAGCTCCACGCTCTGATTGCAACTGTCACTGAGTCACACAGCCTGCTCTAGGCATGACGCCAATTTGATTACAACAACTGCTTGTGCAACAGAGAAAGTTAGTTTTCAGGGTCCAAGCAAATGGTTCACCCAGGTTCCTGGTTCTAGGGCATGAAATTTGGCTGTCATTCATAAGATGAAAAGTAAGTATCTGCCTAACTGAATAAACCAGCAATCTGAAATATGCATGTAAGCACAGGATTTTATAGCCAAGACAGACTGAGGAGACCCTAGACTGTAATAATATGAGCACAGTCACATTCCTCAAAAGCACAATGCCCGTGTGCTCAACACTTTTACAATCTTGTTTTTATTTTCCAGGGTTACAGTATGACTCCTTGATTTTTGAATCCCCGATGTTTAGTGTATGGCATATGCACATACACATAGTGTATGGCATATGCACACATAATATTTACTTAGCTAAAGTGGAATAATGAAGTCACCAAGAGACAGTTACCTGCCACCTAGCTTTATTTACTCCTAAACCTGTTCATGATTGAGGAGCAGGGCACTGAGAGTTTTCATACTCCTTTGGTCTCTACAACTGAACTAAATTACTCCATTTTCAACTAATTATTTTATCTCTATAGAAACTAACCCTTCCAAAGAGGGAACAAAGCCCAGGATAGTAGCACATGCTTTTAGTCCCAGCACTCAGGAGGCAGACACAGACTGAGTTCAAAGCCAGCCTAGTCTACATAGTGAGTTCCAGCACATCCAGAGCTACACAGTGAGACCCTATCTAAATACATAAATAAACAAACAAAATCTTACCAAATAATATCATATTCTACTAATATAAAAACACAAGCATGTATGTCACTAGGTTATGCTAGCTACTGTAGAAGCTATGGAATACATTTTTATGTTTCTGCATTGTTCTTTTTGGTTTGGATATAAAATATAAGTTAGGACATTAAAATCACTCAAACCCCTGGAAAGAAATACACCTCTATTTGAAATATACCTCTATCTGATTGATAGTATTTGTGTTTCATTTAAAGAGCTCACCCAATAAATTCTTATTAAATTGTATAAACAGGTAATTATGGGAGTAAAAGGATAAACAATAATAGCATCTGCAATGTAGTTAATATTTGTCTCCACTCTTATGCTAATGATGTGAATATATTAGCTCGCTTGATTATCGCAACGAGACTATGTGATATCGCTGCACAGACTAGGAATATTAGAGAGGTTAAGGAATGTATTCAAGGTTACACATCTAGTAAGTATCAGAGCTGAAGTTCAACCCAGAACTCTCAGGCTCTAAGGCTTAGTTATCAAAGATATGGATAGTCAATAGGGTTTGGGGCCTGAAACTACTTGAATAGTCCTAATGGAGAATAAGACTGACCAGGCCAAGAGCCCCACTTCAGTGAGGCCAGCAATGACTATTCAAGCAAAGTCCACCTTGGCAAATCCCAGTGAGTCCAACTCAGTTTGAGAGTCTACACTTCTTGGTCATCTCCACACTCCCTCCCTCTAGAGTGTTCTTCTCCCTGCTAGGCAATATTTCTGTTTTTATTTTGTACTTGGGGTGTTCTCCACAATACCCTGTTCTCCATAGATTTCTTGGCTCTATTAGGAACTCACTTTCTTCCTCTTAGTCTGAGTCAAAGCTGGAATTTTTCAGAAGCAATTCTATTAAGAAATGAAGGGCCAGGGGCCGGGGAGATGACTCAGTAAGCAAAGGTAAGCAAATGCTTGCCAGGTAATCAGGAGGGCCTGCATTTGATATCTAGTACCCTGGGGAAAGAGCTGGTGGTGTATACCTGTAATCTTGCACTGGGGAGTTGAAGGCAATAGGATCTCTGGGGTTTGCAGTCCAGCCAGTCTAGCCAAGTCCATGAATTCCAGGCTCAGAGAAATACCCTACTTTAAAATGTAAGGGGGTAGAGGAGCTTGAGGAAGACAGTTGACACTAGCCTCTGGCCTCCACATACATGCTCACCTACAGAGAGAACCCATAGAAATAGCAGGTGGGTATGGCAACCTGCCTATAATTCCAGCTTCAGAAGGTGGAGACGGCTAGTTAGCCAGACTAGCCATATCAGTGAGTTCTGGGTTTGTGGAGACTGCCTCCATGAATAAATTGGAAGAGCAGTGGAGGATGATTCCAGACATCAATATGTGTGTCCACGTGCTTAGACACACATACGCACACATACCCGCTCACAAAAGAAAAAAATAAATGAAATTAGATGATCAATATTACAGAGAAGCAAATAACTCAATATTAACGGAAAGTGATCAGAGCCATCCATGCTTGACACAAATAAGCATTACATTCTTGTTTCAGTTTTTAGAGACGTTGTTTCCTAAGAAAAACTAGGAATTCAACACACTTCCTAAAATGCAGTTTATGAGCACTCCTACTGAATCAGTCTGTATTGGTCCTATGATCTCAAGCAACAATGGTATACAGTGGAAGAATCCAAGAAAAAAAAAAAAAAGAATCTCTTGGAATCTTCCGTATCAATGCACGGCATGCTCATGGTGCTCTTTGAAGCCTGGTGTGGTAATTTGAAAGTAAATGGCCCCCATGATTTTATAGGGAGTGGCACTATTAGGAGGTATGGCTTTGTTGGAGGAAGTTTGTCACTGTAGGGGTGGGCTTTGCAGTTTCCTATGCTCAGGATACCACCCAGTGTTTCAGTTGACTTCCTGTTGCCTGCAAGATACAGGATTCTCAGCTACTTCTCCAGTACCATGTCTGCCTGTATGCCACCATGCTCCCCACCATGATGATAATAGACTGCACATCTGAAACTATAAGCGAGCCACCTCAATGAAATGTTTTCTTTATAAGAGTTGTTGTGGTCATGGTGTCTCTTCACAGCAATAGAAACTCTAAGACACATGGTGTCATCTAGAAAAACACCTGTGCTGTGTCAGTCACTTCTGAATTCGTACCTTGCATTGGGCAAGCCAAACTACAGGTGCACAGTTATTTATTTACCCTGGGGCTGGAGCTGCAAGGACAACCTCTGGAGGTGGTTGTGAAATCCTTTCACAGGGCTCACCTGCAGTCTGCCCTCTGCCTGTGAAAACAGCCCCAGAGAAAGCAGACTGAAAGACCATCCCGAGAGTGAAATCTCATTCTGAATGGCTCTCTTTCTTCAGAAGAAATACTATTTGTGTACTAAAGCCATTTCTATAGAGATAAGAAGTAAGTAACAAGAACTATCCAAAGGCAAAGAGAGGGAATGACATGATAAGAAGGTAAAGGACACTTTTTATAATGACATCAATATGGGAGGGGACACTACCTCATTGAATAACATATAGATAATAATCAAGTCTGTTTCCGATGACCTGAAGGACTTTAAAAACAGGACTGTAGGAAGATGAAGGTTGATTGAACAAGAAACTATCGATGGCTGGCAATTCTCTCTTCCCTTGCTTCCTTCTTGTTCTTTTGGTGGTATGTAGGATCAAACCTAGGGCCTTGCATTGGCTAAGCAAGCAGCATCATGCTACTAAGCTACACATGTAGACCAGCTCTTCAATGTTTAGTTAAGAAAAGCCAACACTTTTTTGACTTGAAGGATCACACTTTAAGTAAAGTTAATATTTTCTTTATTGAGTTTATATGAGGTCTAATCTCTTCTATTATGGATCTTTCTAGAAATAATTAGAATATTCTGGGTGGGGCTTGATGATTTCACCTTCAACAGGTTCTTTGGTTAATTTTGATGCACCCTCAAATTCAGCACCATTGGCACACTGTTTAGTGGCTACCTACCAGTGTATTATATACACTGAGATATGGGGGGGGGGCGGATATTTAAGTTTTCACCATTATAAATCATGATACATGGTCCCCCTTCATAATAATAATTAATATTCATTGAATGTTTCCTATGTGCTAGCTGGAACTAAATGTTTTCATGGTCAGGACAATTTGTTATTGAGATAAAAATCTTATGTATTTTAAGGATTTGGATGTTCATTTCCAGCCTGCTGTGCCAGAAGATTAGCTCTGAGGCCATTCCATACTTTGATGACTGAAAACCCCTGATGGTTATATTTTTTGCATGGAGACTAACACTCAGTAAGCACCTTCAAACAGCAGCTTAGCCAAGAGACTCAGGAAAGATAAAGCCTTGTGTCCTGGCTCCGGCAGCGGATCTTAGCTGCTATTGTTTCTAAAAGTAGCACTCCTGAGTGGTTGCTTCCAGGAATGTCTACCCAGACTGAGCGGCAGAGACGTTGGCTGTCTCTGGGAACTGGCACATTTCACATGCTGTCTCTTCCAGGACCCATCAAGGCATAGCTGTAGTCAAGGGAACACAGTAGTATGAAATTACTGGGCTCAAGAATTTTTTTCAAATAAAATAGCAGATACCAGATAGAAAAATGTTCTGATATGAGAAAAAACAGAATCGTAACTATCTAAATAAACTGCCAAGTTGTGAAGAAGTTAGTGCTAACCTAGAACATGTAATTAGGCAGGCTCAGAAGTCTTATCCAATGAGGGGATAAGATGTATTTTCTTCTGTGGTGCTTTGAATAAGAATGGTTCCCATGGGCTCATGTTTGAATACTTGCCCCCCACCCCCCAGCTAGTGGAACTGTTCGGGAAGGATGAGGAGGTGTGGCCTTGTTGGAGGAGGTGTGTCACTGGGGGTGGGCTTTCTATATCATCCCTGGTTAGCTCTCCCTGCCTCACAGTTATGTTTCAAGATATAAGGTCTCAGCTTCTGTTGCAGCACCATGCCTCCATGCCCGCCTCCCTGATGCCATACTCCCTACCATGATTGTCATGGACTAACCATCTGGAATTGTTAGCCAAAATTAAACACATTCGTTTATAAGTTGCTTCAGTCATGGTGTTTTTTTCATAGAAATTGAAAAGTAACTAAGACATCTTTTTATCTTTCTTTTCTGAAATTTCTGTTGTACACCATTTGTGGAGAACTGCAGCTTATATTCATCACATATTTGTAATAATGTTGTGTGATATTTTGTTTGTGTTCTGGCGAATAAAGCTTGCTTGGAGTCAGAGGGCGGAGTCAGCCACTAGTTAACCATAGAGGTCTGGAGGTCTGTACAGAGAGGAAACAGGAAGTGATAAGTGGAGTGAAGGCAGGATTTCAGCCCTTTTGATGGAAGGATCTGGAGAGGTAGGAAGTGACTGTGGCGGCTCCCTTGCTCCTCTGATCTTTCCGGTTTTTACCCCAATATCTGACTGCTGGTTTTTATTGGTAAGATTAATTAGGTTTATGCTTCAAAATACCTTAGCCACAAGTTGGGCAGAGAGTCACTTGGAGGCTTGCTGTTCATCTATGTAAAGCCAATGGAAGGTAAGTTTTAGCCACCTAAAGAGGCATCTTATATGATAAGGACAAAGAAGGGCAAAGCTTTCCAGTACTGATATTCAGAAACTAAGCCACTGCATTTGGTCTAGAGAGTGAAGTGCAGGCTATATTCATCTGGACATGAAGCACTGTATAACCGCTTGTTATGAAAAAGGATACTTTTGAAACTGGGATGAAATTTTTACTTACGTGGCTTCTGAAAATCTTTAAAGAACACGGTGGGGTGAGGACTATAAGCAATTTCAGTACATATTATCCAGTCTCTATTATTTTACAAATTAGTAAGATAAGGCACCAGGAAGCTGATGACCTTCTTTCTGAAGGTCACTTAGCTAGAAAATGGAAAGTATGGTATCTGACTGTAAACCAAGAGTTGATTTCCTGTATGGCCTTGTCTTTTCTTTCCCTCTTAGCCCTTCTAAACAACTCTCTAAGAACTTGAAATCTCTAAATATAAATGTTCTTTCTTTGAGGCAAAGCACTAGGTAGGGTATAATAATTACTAATAATGATGCGTGTTTCCTCTTCTCAACATACAATGTGCCTCTCACATGATGTAAATACCCTCACCCTTCCAAAAACCAGGTGTAGGTTTTTACTGTGGCTCTCATGGCTGTCGTTATAGTCAATCACTATTCAATGTGGATTTTAGAGAAGTTGATATTGGAGTCAATTGGCATGTGGAAACACGATGACCATCTTCTGACAATTTCAATAAAGAAGGTTAGGGACTATGGCAAAGATATAAAGAAAAGAAGGAGGAAGAGGAGGAGAAGGAAAAAGGAGGAGGAAGGAAGAAGGAGGAGGAGGAGAAGCAGCAGTAGCTGTCTAGCACTGAGGCGACAACTCACTGGTAGAACAATTAACTAAGCATGTGTAAGGTGTTGGCTTGAATGCCTACCTCCGGCCAGGTTGGGCGGGGGGAGCTATTATGAATAAGGGGAAGCAGAATAGCACTGGTTTGATCTAAGAAGCGGTATGGCCAGGATAAGAAATTCTGCTGCTGGTGTTTCCGGAAACCAGGTGTGGTCCTCAGTGAATGTTCATGGATGTCTGTTGAATACAAACACATGGAACTGGCCCTCAGGACACCTGGGAACCAGTTCTGGCTTTCTCACTGGTCTTGGGGAACCCACTTTCCTGAGCCCCTTTCATCATTGGTTACATGAAGGGCATGGGCTAAGTGATGTCTTTGACAAGTATGGGTAGTTATGTTTGCCAAGCTCTAGCTTAGCAGGGGACCTGCCCCTATCCAACTCCATCATCTGTGCAATTATAGTGGGACCACACAACTTACCACCACATCGGTCAAGTCTGACTGACTAGGGACAGTAGTAGTCCAGGCAGAAGCATTCCTAAACTGAGCCAATAGATTTTTTCCAAGGAGTTTCAGAACCAGCGCTAGAAAGGTTCTGTTGGCCTCTTTCTGGTGTCTGAAGCTGAGACTGTACCAACCTGCAACTAATTGGTAGCCACCTTCAGCAGTTTGATCTGAGTGGTAAACATAACTGGGAAGGAGGGAAGGAGGACATAGTCATTGGGCACAGTAGTGAGACAGAATCACTTGCAGATTCGCAATCCTAGGTGAATCTGAGAACTGGTGCATCTCCAGCCTTTATGTCACGTGATCCCACAGAATCATTATGTTAATATTAAGCTCCTCATTCTAAAAATTAAATCAGCCACTCAGCCAATAAATTATCTATTAATTGAGATAGAATAGTTCTGCCCAATATGTTCACACATCTTCATCACGCCAAAGAGTTGATTTAAAGGGCTGCGAAGGCTTAGTGGGTAGCCAGACAGGACCTTTCCGCACCACTGGAAGCAATTTAACTGAAACAAACTTATAAAGAAAGTCTGGCAAAAGGAGAGTTCCTAGAATGGGGACCACAACTATAGAGTAAGCTAGGCCCTCAGGAAGTTAAAGGATGTATTATCTAGTGTACCTGAATGTGAAAGGTGGACAGAAAACAGGCAGGATAGCACTATTTCCACAGTCCTAAGGAAGCTGGAAGGCAGGCGCACTCACTGTCACTATTTAAAATCTGGATACTTGGCTTTATGTATTTTATTTAAACTTTACTCTTTATTTTTAAAAGGGAATTAAAATATCTGTGAGCTGTCCCCTTCACTCTTGGCTTGAGATGAATACTGCACTCACCATACCAAATCTTTGTCCCAGGCATGAAACAACAGGTTCCATCTCCACGAAAGTTCTTGGTAAAAGGTGAACGGGAAGCAAAGAATTGACACTTTAGAAATTGGTAAGCCAAATTATGTGAAGTAACGACATAGTATGCTTATAATTGACCTTCATACTTACGATTCATGCCCCCAAGGTTTACCTTCATGCTTACACGGTTTCTTGATTGTGTAGTAGAAGAGCTTTGCATTTTCAGCTAGTGAGTTTACTACATATTTTAACAACTCATATATAAAGCAGTGCTGGAATGGAATTAGAGGCCTATTTCATTGGGACTCTGAGATAAAGTCCTTTGTAATGAAGTGTGGGGACACTTTGGATGTCATGTGGTGGATCTGAATTTTCCTCCTGATGGGTAATGAAGAGACAGCCCTGCTCGCCTGCCACACTGCACTATCTGATGGATGGGAACCATAGCCTCCTGTTACTGGCTCATTTGTCTTTATGTGTGGGTCTGCACTATGATTGGCATCTGTCACTGATCAGACAAGAAGACACTTTTAATGGGGCCTCTGAAGAAACACAGGTGAGCCTTGTGTCCTAAATTGATGCATGCAGCAAAGAACAAATGACCCTAAGATTCCAGTGGTCTTCTGAAAAGGCTGGAAGAGTCTCAGGGGCTACACAGAGCTACATCCACTGAAATTTAGGAAAAAAATATTAGAACTTTCTATTTGCTCTTCATTGCATTCATTTTTAAAACTTTTACTTTAGAGTTCTTTTACAATTAAAATAATATATTACTAGAGCAATGTATTTATAGTATTTGTACCTTGATTTTGTTTACTTATTTTAAGGTTACAATGGGAACGTAGTTGATTTTTTTGAATGATCTTGGGACAGGCAGAATCAGATTGTGTTAATAATATTAGATTTGGCCAGATTCAGAGAACATTAATCCAAGTCCTACTGTGCCTTTTATTTGTGTTAGTTAGGGTTTCACACAACATGGTGGCATGCAGGCAGACATGGTGCTGGAGAAGGAGCCAAGTGTCCTTGGCTTAACTTGTAGGTGACCGGAAGTGGTTTGTCTCACTGGGTGTGGCTTGAGCATATATGACACCTCCAAATCCACCTCCACAGTGACCACTTCCTCCAACAAAACCACACCTTCTCCAACAAAGCCACATCTCCTAATAGTGCCACTCGTTTTGGGAGCCATTTTCTTTCAAACCACCACAACTCACTTATGCAATCTTGAGTAAATCCCTCACCTGAGTTCTTAGTTTTCACATCCACTAAAAAGATTTATGACGCTTCATGATTTCATGCACATAGGACTGAACAGAATATGTAGCACACAAAATTTTAAGTAGTATATAAATTTCAGTTACTACCACTAAACATGTAAAATAATTCCCTATATAAACATTGTAGATTATCATTAATAGATATATGAGGAAATATTCAAATCTGTAAAGTTTTGTTAAGGTAAGAAATATTGTAGTCTAATTTGAGGGTAATAATTATTCTTCAGATAGTTTAAGCAGAATAAAGCTTCTCCTTTTTGCTATTGTTATCTCAACATCTGCTGTGTTTCATTTTAATCCATGGCTTTATAAAGAGACATTCAAATAATATCATTCATAGAATACTTATCCAAAGAATTCTGTGACCAAAGAGAGAAAACTCTGGCAAGAAATTGCACCCAAATACATTGGCTTAAGCCTGTATACTATTTCTATTGTGTATTTTTTTTAATGAATGGTCTGAATTAAGGCCAGTCAGGAAGGAGTTGAAAGGAAAGAAAATAGAAAATGGATAGAAAAAAAGAAGCTCTGTGTGTCCTCTAGACTTTGTTTTGGGACAGATTCCATCCTATCAGAGAGAGACCAGGTTCCACTTTCTCTCAGAAAACGGGGTTCCAACCATGTTGTTGCTGACATCTTGAGCCAGATAATTTGCTGCAGTGAGGGGCTGTCCTTAGGAGTATCCCTGGACATTCCCACTAGATGCCAGTGACATTCCCTCCCACTCAGCCCCTGAGCTGTGACAACTAAAAATATTTCCAGACATCACCAAATGTCCTGTGGATGTGTGTGTGTGTGTGTGTGTGTGTGTGTGTGTGTGTGTGTGTGTGTTTGGGGTGGGGGCAGAGGGGGGAATTGTTCTCAGCTGAGGGCCACTTGGATGAAATGATTCTCTACTATATTTTCTATTGTGCTTAAAATAAGTGGGTCCAATGAATTAGTGAGCCCCTGAAAACCCAATTCTGAACTGTATGATGGCTTTTTCACAGTGTTTTCAAGGATATACTTTCTAATTATTTAGAAGTTTGTATTAGACCTTTCTTTGAAAGAGTTCAGGTCCCTTAGAGTTTCTGGGAGCTGTAGTATGGTGAAGTGAGAAGCTTGAGGGATGTTTTAGAGGTGGAAGAAGGATTTCTGCATATGGGTGTGCCGAGGGCCAGGGAGGCTGAGTAAAGCCAACTTGAAAGTGTAGCACATTTGCTGAGCTTGGTGTGGTTAGCCGTGGGTTCAGTCGGTGGTCTAGGATGGGAAAAGGAATTCTCACCATTTCTTTCTCTTACCGTTTACTTTCTTCTCCCTTCTGGTTTCCTCCTCTACCCTCACTTTTTTCTTGTCTCTGTCTATGTCCTTTTTATAGTTTCTTTCCTCTCTGATACTGTTTTAGGTACACGCTGGTCATGAAGACCCAGCACTGTGGTCATGAAACCAGATGGCCTGACTTTGAATCAGGACTCTGTTACTTTCTTGTGAAACCAGCTAGAGCTTGTTTACCCCCATCCGCTTTCATTTCCTTCCTACTGAAAGGCGGACGATGCCATGAGTACCTCTCTGTGGTGAGACAACATGGACTTATATGAAGCAAGGGGGACTGGACAAGGGCAGGTGGTGAGCATCCAACAACATTAGCTGTTATCTTCCTTTCCACCAGCATAGAACATGGGTCACACTTGTAGAGTCCAGCAACACCCACCTGTTTGTGCCTCTCTGGAGAGTTATTGCTCATTTCTGCTTTGGGAAAGAAGACATCGGGGTACTTGCTTCTAGGAGTTGATTGAACAGCTTTGTGCTGGGGCAACAAATGTACCTGTAACAGCTCTATTGAATTCCTTCCTGGAGAATAAGCAGAGTTATTGTGGCGGGACTATAATGCATGGTGCATTCTGTGTGCCCAGAGCAAAACATGAAATCACACTAAATATTGGAAAGAAAACCTGGAAAAGCCTTTCTAAATGACACCCTTATTTATCCATTATTTTTCTCAGAAAACAAAATCAATGACCTTCTACTAATAGCATAAAATAAATGAGTGTTTTCATAGGGATTGTGAGCATGTTTAAGTTGTAGATCACTTGCCTAGCAACGATACGGCCCTGAACTCAATCCCCAACACCACAAAATCATCATCCTAAATAAGATTTGAGTAAGAAGTGTCACTATGGCTACTTTGTTATAAGCCAAGGATACAGAATAGGAAACCGAGGCAAAGAAATAGATGAGAAGCAGGTAAATCATGATGCTCATTGAAAAAGAAATGTCAATGACATTAAAACTGGTGATTAGGGAAGTACAAACAAAACAAAACAAAACAGAAATAGAGTATTTATTTGGGTAGGGTGCCACATTAATAAAAATGAAGAGAGATCAATATCTTTTATGTGTGTGACAGAGAAAATGGTACTGTCATTCAGTACTAATGAGAAAATAATTTTTTTTTAAATGCTTTAGAGGGAGGGCCGTGTAGTTCTATCTTTAATTAAAATGCTTATTCTCAGGTCAGCTCTAGTATTTATATTCAGGAGGCTGAGGCAGATGTGAGCTACATAGTAAGAGCCTGTCAAGAAAGAAGGAAAGAAAGTTGTTCTTTTTTTTTTAACTTAGGAATGCCACTTATGTAAATTTTTTTCTGAGATAAATATTTGTCTTTAAGTATGAGTATACTTTAAATATACAAAATTTTATGAAAGTGCTGTTTCTCACAGGAAAAAAATAAAACCGACTAATGAGTAATGATTGATATAGAAACAGATCAATAAATAGATGCAGGTACCTGTACCCGGCTTTTTCTTTTGGGCCTCCAACCAGCTCCCAAATTATGACACAGAGACTTCTTATTAAGTTTGAATGTTCTGCCTAGCTTAGGCTTGTTTCTGGATAGCTCCTTTTAATTAACCCGTTTCTCTTTGTCTACCTTTGTACCTCTTACTTTCACTGCTTCTCATGTCTGGCTGGCTGATGTCTGCCTGGCTTCTTGCTCAGAACTTGTCCCTCCTTCTCTCCTCCTTCTCTCATTCTTCTTTCTTCTCTTGAGCCTAGAGTTCTCCTCCTATTTATTTTATCTGCCTGGCGGCCCCGCCTATCCCTCTCCTGCCTAGCTACTGGTCATTTAGCTTTTTTTTTGACCAATCAGGTGCCTTAGGCAGACAAGGTGAAACAGATGCAGCACATCTTTACAGAATTAAACACACATTCTTACCTGTTAAACAAATGCAGCAAAAACAAATGTAGCACACCATCACACAGTCAAAGTAATATTCTGCAGAATAAACAAGTGTAGCACATCTTTACGTAGTTAAAATAATATTCCACAACAGCTACCTTACTGTATAACCACATTGCAAACTACCACGTAATTGTTTAAAAGAATAAACACTGCTATAAAGCATGCGCGTGCGTAGTACAATAGTGGTATAAGCAAACCCATGTTTACTGCATGCACATTTATATTCTCAACTACTAACAGTAGTGCCCCGGAGATGTGTAAACTTGGTGTTCTCTGACTCCGCAGTAACTTCTGACAGAGTTCCTAGTGTTTACAAGGAACATTTGATTTAATTTTTTTTAATTTAATTTCAAAAGCAATTTAGTATCATTTTCTTTGCTCTCTGGGATTCCTAGGGGGCGGGTATCTTGGTTTCTTTTCCTGTTTCTGTGATAAATCATCCTGACAAAAGCAACTTAAGGGAGAAAGGGTTTCTTTTTTGCTTGCAGTTCCAGGATCTGGTTTATCATGGCCAGAAAGTCCTAGCCGCTGAAGCCTGAGGCATCAGGCTCCATCCCATCTGCGTTTGGCAAGTCGAGAACAGGGAATACTTGTGCCCAGCTCGTTTTTCTTGTTTTGTACAGTTCAGGATCCCAGCCTGGGGCATTATGGGCAGGCCTTCCCATTTCAATTAACCTAATCAAGATAATTCCTTACAGACATGCCGGGAGGTGAGTCTAACCCAGACAGTCAGTCCGTCACTCTGTGCTGAAGGCATATCCTCTAAGTGATTCTGGGTCTTATCAAGTTGACAGTTAACACTAAGCACCACAGGATGGAAGACTCCAAGTCCATTCAATCTGAGTAGAAGCCATTGTGATGTCTCCATTTGATATTATTTTGTGCTTTTTTTGGAGTTATTGTTTAGAATTACACATGATGTCTCAGGCTCACATGAGCTTCCTTCAGATTTCTAGTCCACAGCATGTGATTCTTCCATCTACTAACATTGTGGAGAGTGCAGTCTAGATATTTGGGGAAAACAAAATATAATTTAGGATGTAAGATTCCTGGTCCCTTTCTATTATTTTGGGGTGTGGGGGTGGAGAGTGGGGTGAAACAGAGTCTCAGTCTGGCCTCAAATGTGCCCACAGCTGAGGCTGGACCTGGATGTTGCTATGGAACCAAGGCTGGTTAAAAACTCAGAGCAATCTTCCTGCCTCAGCCTCCAAGTACTGGTCACTATGCCCAGTTTAAGCCTCCTGGCTCCTTAACTTAATATTGAGACATGAATCAGAAACTTTTAAAACATTTTTTTAAAGAATAAAATGAGACCCCACAAAGATATGGAGGTAGTGTAGAAATTTTACATGCACTCAGAAAAGAGAACCGGAAGACGCAGTGCAAAGTGCCCTGGGATGGGTGCTGGAGAGGCCAGGCAGGTGGCCTTGAGCATTCAGAAGTAATGCAAAAGACAACTGCAGGCAGTTAGGATCTAGGAATCGAAACAAAACACATTTAATTATGTAAAGGGTTACTTTCTCTGGGTCTTTAGGTACTAAACAGATTAGCGGATTGCCGTCCTAATCCAAAAGGACCGAAGAGACGAAAAAACTGCCAGAAAATACGGCTGAAAAAAATACGAGCCAGCAAGGTCCACACTTAGGGGTCCCTGTGTGTACCAGACAGGTAGGTAGGTATTCTCCAGGGCAGGGAGAGGGGAGGGACCATGATATTCTCACACTCAGTGGTGTGGCCTTGGTGTCTCAAAGTGCAGAAGAGAGAACCACACACTTGTCAGATCTCTGGACACTGGCTGGCCTCTGGGAAGCTGAATCTACACCAACAGCAGTCAGCACTTTTCTGTTCACATTCTCTGCGCACACACGGAGAGAGTCAAGTTCAAGGCTGTTTTTTTTTTTTTCACTTCCTTGTTCTTATTTATGTTTCACAATAATGCTTCATTGTGACTTACTGTTAATTCTTTATTTTGTGATGCCAAGCCTGGTGCTCCCATGATGCTTCACTCAGCTCTTCACTTAGTCTTTAACTGGTCAAGTCTTCACTAGACTGCAAGTTTCTTGAAGTCAAGGACTGTGTTTACTTCATCTCTAATACGAACGTTGTATTTAAAATGAATATCTCAACAAATGAACTCTCCTGATAAGGAGATCTTCTATGAGTTATTAAAGAGAAGCCAGTCCTTTGAGGGTTAACCCAAAATACTGCTCGCTAGTAAAGTCTAGGTGGCTCAGATATTTTCAGAAGAGTACTTTACTAATGAATACTTCAGCGTTATAAAGTAAAATATGTATTAAAAGCGAAAGTGGTAAAAATAATTTTTTAAAAATGCTGAGCCAAGGCATGGTAGTTGCTACCACTAAATGAGCTATCACAAGTACTTTTTCAAGTAAGTGATATTTTAGATCTATGGAAAGTAAAAGGCAAATGGGGACCATGGAGGATGGCTCAGCATGCAGGTGGACTTGCCATGCAAGCATGGCGAACTGAATTTGATCCTTGAAAGTCACAGAAATGTGGAAAGAAAACCAACTCCTTAATGCTGTCTTCTGACATCCACATGGGTGTTATGACCTGCGTGTTCAGACACACACACACCTATGCTCATGCTATAACAATGAATTCTATTACGTTGTTGTAGTGCAGATTCCATAAATGTGGATGAAGCATGTCGGGCCTTCTAATGATACCTTTTCACTTGAGTGCACAGGAACTCCCCAGATACAGTTACAAAGTCAAAGTTGTCCTACCACAGGTAGTGAATTATCACAGTCACTGTTGTCACAGTTGACTGCTGACAAAAGCCTATCCCGATCTCAGTTTGTAAGTTCTTATAACAACAAATTGATACATTTGAATATTGAAATTTTAGAAAAGCATGAAAAGGACAGACAAGCTAAATATAGATACTAAGTAAATGTAGTTAAGAATAGTTTCATGGTCCAAAACAAGAATAGCTACAAAGTGCTAAGATGTGGGCTGGGCCAAATATTTGCAGAAAGCAATTTTATTTTTCCCAAACAATCATTTTGTAGAAACAGTCAGGAGATTTAAATATGTAAGCACAATGAGACAGGTAAAAAGAGATTGTTCAAAGGATGTGGCATGGCTTGGCAAGGGACCCAGAAGGAAGTCTGGGACAGGGCAACAAAGGAAGGAAACTTGAAATAAACAAAGATTGGCTAAGGCCCAGGAGGCGAATAGGGTGTGAAGTGTTGTAGGGCCTTTGATAAAGAGCTGTAGAGCTGAAGGTGGCTCTTTAGTGTAAAGGAAAGTCAGTGTCTGCTTGAACGTTCAGTCTCAGGAGAATGAAGGCAGTTCTTTATGGTGAGGTGACTGGCCAGGTCTCACTAGAACTGGAGATTTTAGCTTGTAAATGATTTGTTTTCAACTTTTTATGAGGTTTCTTTTTCTGCTTTTCTTTTGGAGACAGGGCCTCTCTATGTAGCCCTGGCTGTCTTAGAACTTGCTATGTAGACCAGGCTGGCCTCGAACTCATAGAGATCCACCTGCCTGCTGGTATTAAAGGCATGCACCACCACGTCCAGTTTGTATGAGTGTTTTTACTATATAAAAGTACAGCGCATCATACAATAATAAAATAAATTTGTAGCACGAATCTTAAAAGTTCTTATTAATAAAAACAAACCTGGAGCTGGGTATTGGGGTGAATGCTGGAAGGTCAGAGAAGCAGAACAAGCCACAGCCACCTCACCTTGCCAATTCCTCAGCTGATCCTGTTTCCTCAGACTGGAAGCCTCTCAGTACTCATCCAGAATGAATCTCAGCTGAACTGTTGCTCAAAAGCCTAAAAGCTTAACAGACTCTAGTTCCTGGTTTTCATGCCTTATATACCTTTCTGCTTTCTGCCATCACTTCCTGGGATTAAAGGCGTTGAGTCACCATGCCTGGCTGTTTCCAGTGTGGCTTTGAACTCACAGAGATCTGAATGGATCTCTGCCTTCAGAATGCTAGGATTAAAGGTGTGTGTGCCACCATTTTCTGGCCTCTGTATCTAGTGGCTGTTCTGTTCTCTGATCCCAGATAAGTTTATTAGGGTGCACAATATTTTGGGGAACACAATATCACCACATAAATTTCCAAAATGGACACACTTGAGGATATTAATAAAACTTCGCTTCAGTTGAAGAAAGTCCTATTACTTCTAGGCATTTAGTCACATGGCATCTTTTATTGACTAAATGTTTGCCTTGTGTTTGCACATATTCCTAAGAGTATGGGGTTCCTTGAGGACGTGAAGCAGCCCTGTGGATCCTACCACACCCTGCATTTGCAGTCACCTCTTTTCTCTAGCTTCAAGACCCATGAGCACTATTTCAATTTTTGATCTTGCATAGGTTTTTTTTTTGTTTGTTTTTTTAAGAAACAAGATCTTAGTCTGTAGCTGGCCCCAAATACAAGGCAGGTCTTCTGCTCCGGCCTATCCATCACCAAGGTTATGGAAATGTACCACCACACTTGGCTGGCTCATCGAGACTGTTACAATAGCTTTTTCCCCCTGCTCTTCAGTCCTAAGTATAACTATGGTAACATCTCAAACTGAAAGGAAGGTCAGGCAAAATGGCTCAGTGGATAAAGGAGCTTGCCTCCAAGCCCGATGATCTGACTTCCAATCCCGAGACCGTCACGATGGAAAGAAAGAACTCCCACGAGTTGTCTAACCTCCAGATTGATGCCCCCTACCACCCCAACAAACACACAAATAAACATTTAAAAGAAAACATTTAGATAGCACAAGGTGCTACTTCAAAGAAATAACATTTTTTCCCCTCAAATACTAGTATTTCCTTTCTAGCTTCCACCTCTGTCCATCAAACATCTATATTATGGTTTTGACTTACAACTGCACAAATATACACATACATCCTGTCCACCAGATTAAGAATTGTTACATATAGCACTGTCGCATATAAATGAAGAGTCTTTAAGTTTGTTTTTGTTTTTGTTTTTTTGACAATTATAACAACATGTAGAATTGTAAGAAACTTCAAATGAGTTGTGTTACAAATACCAAGCTTTATACAAACCCAACCATGAGTGACCAAGTTAAATTGTAAGTAATATTGCAGAGGGAGCTGGGGGAAAAAAGAATGGCTTTTTTGTTGTTTGTTTGTGAGTCAGGTAAATTTTAGAGAGAAGAAGGATGCAGGGACTGTCTTAGCTCTACTGTATATTGCTGGGTAGAGGGAGAACTTGACAACAGTTGCGTAAGGAAGGGTTCATTTCAGCTCACAGCTCCACAGTCCGCCATGGTGGAGAAGGCATGGCCGCTGGTCACATGGCATCCACCGTCAGGAAGCAGAGCAGGAGACTGTCCGTGCTCAGCAAGCTTTCTCCTTTTTATGCAACCTAGAACCCCAGTCCATGGAATGGTACCATCCACACTGAGGGTCGTCATTCCCACATCAATGATCCCAACCTAAAAAATCCCTCGCAGATGTCCCCAGAGGTCTGTTGCCTACTCTACCTTCACTGGGAGGCACAGTTCTCAAGCTGAGTCCAGGACTGCAGGAAACCAGGTAAGCAGTGTCCCACCCAGAGGTGAGACAAGACAAGCTAATGGGGGGGGGGGGTCTAAGTCACAGACTGCAAATAAGAGGGCAAAGAACAACAGAGCAAAGGCTCTGCTTGGAGGGACCAGGAAAGGAGCCAGATCAGTGATGGGATTGCCATACATTTTTGTATTCTCAGAGTCCGACAAGTGTGAGTCACAATGTTTCCGTCGGTGTTAGCAAAGGACACTGCTATCCACAGATTCATTTTTGCATGAGGGCTTCATAAACACCAATGTGCAGATGAGTTCTCCGGGGAATATTGTTAATCCAGTAAGGATGAGGTGGAGGCTAGGAGCTGACATTTCTAACAAACTTCAGGTGATGCTTCGCAGCTTTGAGTAGCAAGTATTTTTTATAAAGTATTATAAGTATTTTTATAAAAGAAATAAATCAGTGAATTTCTGTTCCCCAACAGAGAGATACCTCCTGTGGGCTTATTAAAGACCTTAATTATGAAATTATCCTCTTTTTCACCTTTAGTGAGTGGAAATGAATAGATAATAGGATATCAAGAGAGGGAATCCAGTGTCCCTGTTCAAGCCAGTAATAACACATTTGAAGGCATAATCATTGTTATATGTCTGTTTTAATAACAAAAGAAGTCCCTGTATTATTTATAGCAACACATCTACACTCTAAGGTGTCCAAGAGAGCTTCCTGTGATAATAGACATGTTCTATACTGACTGTCCACTAAGTTTATGTGTCTATTGAGCACTTGAAATGTCCCTAATATCCCCAGGAATAAATAGCCACACATGGCTTCCAGCCACCATGATTGTTAATGCTGCTAACACCGCCCAAAGATACCAGATACCCAGATGCTTTTGCCTTTGATGGAAGGATGCTTGCTACTAAGGCTCTAATTTAACTACTAATTTATAAAAGAGACCTCAGAAGTCTCTGGGGTCCACCCTGAGAGCTGATGGCATAAGGAAACTTGAAACCCATAGAAGGCAACTGATAACAACCAAGGAATTTAATCCCCTTTTATCTAAAGCTAGCATTCTCCTGCTAAACCATCATCCAAAAGAACAATGACTCAAAATGGAAGCATATCCTATCTAGGAGTCTATATTCAAAATATTCTATAAAACACTGAAACACATAGGAGGGAGGAAGAGAGAAGTAGTTTAACTTCCCTGATTTTCAATCCCAAATCTCTACAACTTATGGTTAGTAATAATATTTACCGGGCAAAGACATAGAAGTTTAGGTCCTAAAGGACACTAAGATCCTATACAAAGGTTAATTATCACTCACTAAAGGAGAAGTCGATGCTAAAAAACAAAAATCTGAGAACTACCTAGACTCTCTTCTTATACCATTAACAAATCTGTATTGCATGCACATAGCCTCAGAAATGTGTTATGATGCCTATTCAACCCTTCATGACGGTTATAAGGGAATATAACCTTTCTAGAGTAGGAATGCTGCAGCCGTCTGGGAGGACAGTGGTAGAGGGGAGTGCTCTGTTCAGTAGCACAGGCTCTGCTAAGCATCCTCCCTGCTAGGATTACACTGAACAGAAAGGAAATCGCAGACTGATCATTTCCCTTGTCCTCATCCGAAGCCTGTGGAAACTTCCTGTAAAAGGCAGTTATAGCATTAAAAGTAAACCGATTCCACACATACCGGATACAACCAGACTAACAATTGCAGTCCTTAGGGAGAAAAAGAAAATAGCACACTTGCCTTTCATGCTTTACATTAGTTTGGAAAAAGACGGAAACTCAGTGAAGAAGAGAGACCCACGCTAGAGGCAAGGGAACTATTTAGAACCGTGGTTACTGTTCAGCAATTCCACTGCGGGGTAGGGCTCATTAGTCAAGAGATGGATTATACTACAGAAAAGAGGAAAGAGAGAGAGAGGGAGGGAGGGAGGGACGGTGGGTGGGAAGGAGGGGAGAGGAAGAAAGAACTAGGGGGAGGGAGGGAGGGGAGAGGGAGAAAAAAGGAGGGGTTGGAGGGAAGAAGGAAAGGAAGAGGGAAGAAGGGGAGGGAGAGAGAATGAGGGAGGGGGAGAAAGGGAAGGAGAGAGAGAGAGAGAGAGAGAGAGAGAGAGAGAGAGAGAGAGAGAGATTGATTCTACAAAGCATATTGCAACATGAAAATAGCGTCCTTTAAGAACCAGTCAAACTGTAAACTCTGATGAATAACAACTGCAAAGGAGCAGTGTTAGTGAGGGAACTTTGGGGAGTAGAAGGGAACTCGTCCTTTAAGTACCAAGAGAACCTCACGTGTTGGCATGGCTCTCTCCTCTCAGGCTTGCCAAGTGTGCAAATATCCACTGAGAGAGAGTACCAGACACAGTGTGTGTGAAATGCTGAGCCACCATATTTTCCAGTACAGTAGGAAGTGTGAGGAACTTCTGGTTTTAGCCCAGAAACAGGCAACACAACTTCACTTTTATATGTAGATAAGACCTCAGCACAATCTTCTACCTTGGAAGCTCTATTATCTAAAACCATTGCTAAAAAGAACACTGGAAAAAACAAACAAACAAACAAACAGGAAACGTAGCCTGTTTTCAAGTTCCTTGAAGTTTAACCGAGAAAACAAATATACATTCATAAAAAAAGATAACTAGCAAAAAAGGTCATTAATGCGTTAACAATAATGTATAAATAGTAAAGGCAAAAAAGAAAGAACCTCAGAAGACAAATTCTGAGTTCATAGGAAAGATGATTCCTATGGAGTAGAGTGGGAAGACGGGTGAGGGCAGAGGAGAGGGCACCATTTACCATCCTCGTCACCTCTACGAGCTGTGTTTCTCACTGCTGTGACAACATACCCTGAGAGAAACAGTTTAAGAAAGCAAAGCTTATAGTATCAGGCAATGCCAATCCTGCCGGGGAAGACACAGCGGCAGGAACTTGAGTCAACTGGTGACATTGCATCTACAAGCAAGAAGCAGAGAGTGATGGGTACTGGTGCTCAGTTAGCTTTCTTCTTTATATTCAGTCCAGGACCCTAACCTGTGAGGTGGTGCTACCCACAGTTAAAGTGGGTCTTTCTACCTCAGTTTACCTAACCTAGAAAACCCCTCACAGACATGTCTCTTAGGCAATACTAGATCCTGTTGAGTTGACAAGCAATGTATTAACAAAACTGGGACAATTACCTGCCCGAAACTTAGAACCCACTTGTGATGTAGCTTTTCTGAAATTATCCTGTCCTGGCCTCACTTGATAATCATGTTTTTTTTTCCCCTCTCTCTTTGGCTCTTGGCACTACTCATAATTATTCCAGTTTCCTTTCTGTTGGTATGACAAATGTAACAAAAAGCATCTTAGGGAGGGAAGGATTCCTTTGACTTAAATATTCGGGTTATGGCCACTCCCCTTTAACTGGTTGGTGTTAAATGGGTGTGGCTAACTTTAAGAAGCCCAGGACAAAGTACAGAGAGCTAGCTAGCCACCTGTGGGATCCAGCAATGGTGGCCATCCTCCTTCTACTACCACCACCCCCACCCCACCTGGGAAAAATACAAACATCCCCTCCCTTGAAGAACCTGAACTTAGCCTTAGAATCCTTGGCTAGTAGCAAGTGTACAGAGCTGGAACTTAAGGTACCACCGTGATGTCTTTAGGATCTGACACACATTTGAGTCTGTCCCTTTGGTGCTGGCTAGAGCAGTGGTTTTAGTTAAGGATGTGTTAGGAGACAGGATGACAAGGTGCTTGCAAAGAAAGGGGAGGAAGGCTGTGAAGGACCTGGCGTATTTCTAAAAAGAGGAGAGTTGTTGGCCATATTACAAACCGGCCTCACCAGTCACAGGGCTGGGGAGAGAGTCAGAGGTACAGCACTTGCTTAGTTCACACAGATTCTGAGTTTGATCCTCAGGACTTTGGTAAAGAAGTACAAAAAGAAGCATTCACAGAAGACTTGAGGAAAACACCTTTATAGTGGAAGATTTCAATATAAAAATTAGTGAAAAAAATATACTTATTTATAGCCAATCTTGCATCATCAGTCTCTTAAGACTTTTATTTTGAAGTAACTGTTAGATACCCTATCATTTAAATTGTACTGTTGTAGTTTACATATATGAAAAATAAGGATTTAATAAACATAGCCATAAAGGACAATCTTTATTTTCATCAAATCCTTAGGTAGTATTCAATATTCCCCAATCATCTATCTTAAAATATTTTTCAAATCAAGATGCAAATAAGGTCTCGTATATTGCCTTTGCTTCTCTCTCTCTCTCTCTCTCTCTCTCTCTCTCTCTCTCTCTCTTCCTTAAACCATTTGCTGAAAGAGAAACACCAGGAGACTATCCTTTGGAGACTCTTGGGCTGCAGATTCATGGTTTAGTAAGACCAGACCACAACAAGTCCATCTCTGCTGTTCAGACACTGCGTTTCTAGGTGGAGTCCTGGTTTCTCATCTCAGGGGCAGGGTCTGCAGCACCCCACAGCCTGGTCATCAAAGATGGTCCCACGGGGCAAGTCTGTGGACTTGCAGGCAGAACCTCTGGACAGATGGACTAGGTGACATCATTAGTTGGTGTCCATTTTGGAGACGACTACTTGAGGTAAACCAGTGTGACAATGGGCTGCAAATGCAACCAGGTAGACGAGGTCGTCCGTCACTAAGCTCCTCTTGAAGGGCTTCTTGTTCCTCTGGTAGCCAGGCTTGCGGAGCGAGCTCTAAATCAGACTTCCACCGAAAGAGTTCTGCCAACTCGCCCACTTCACCCACCAAGACTAAGAGCAGTTCCGAGGCTGGTGGAACTGTTCCCAGTCCTGCTCAGCAGCAAACTCTGCCTGCAGGCAGCCAATGTCCTTAACCATGGGCTGAAGTTGAAAGAGCCGGCAGCAGCAGAGTCTTCCTGCCACACGTCACCACACACCCATCACCACCAGTGTGGGACGTGCTGCCTGCCCCTCTCAGCCATATGGGAGCAAACCCCATGCTGGAGCCACCTCCAGGGAGCTGACCAACCAATGCCTTATCTCTTGTACATCAAGAGACCCAGATGCTGGGCTCTGAGCATCCTTGTAAGATCATTTCTGTTCCACAGTTAAAAAATATATATACTTTATATTATAGTATATATCATAGATTATAATATATAAGATATATACAATGTCACATACATTTTATATATTATATATAATATTTAAAGATATATATTTTATATAGGTCGGGCCTAGACCAGGGATATATATATACACACACATATCCACATACATATATACATATTCACACACACACACACATATATAAAACATCATCAACTACTGGTAAGTTGGGGGAACTACAAATGTCCTCTTAAAATGGACACAGAAGAATCCTAACTAAAAGGAGTTGATGGCTTGGCCACCGTGTCTTGTCCATAGGGCAGAGAATAAGCTGAGGAATATTACTTTAGGCTGTTGACCACATTTTGAGCCTTTCAGTAAGCTCTCTCTCTCTGTATAAGTGGAGAGGACATTGCTTGGTGTATGGTAAACAAAGCCAGTTTTCTCATCTTCCCCAAGAGCTGAGTCTGATTATTTCTGTGCTGCACAGGAGCCTCAGCCAGCTGCGCCTGCTCAAAAGTGAAAGCTGCCTTGCACATGGCCAACTTGGTCCTTAATCATAACTCTGATGGTTATCACTGTTGAAGGCTTACTGAGGGCCAGGTCATGTGTCTGCTGGGGTCCACAGAAGACCACAAATAGATGGCTATTTGTTGAATGGACACTACCGAGAGCTTCACATTTAACCTTCACATGCCAGCACTGCGATGTGGGATTTATACCTGTCTTACAAAATCATAGTGAGAACTTGACCTGCTATCACCTCTGAATTTGTTCTAAGTTCTTTATGTGTGTTGCTATCCCAGTAATCCATATAAAACCTCCACAAAACAGGTGCTATTATCTCACAGCACTAGGAAGAGTCTAAGTGACTTGCTTACAAACCGTCTAAGAGGGATTTGACCTACTCAAGCTCTCCCCTCCCACCTCAGTACTGGGGACTTAGCCCAGAACTTCATGTATATTCCCCAGGTACTCTACTACCAGGCCAGATCTTTGGCTTCTTTTTAATGTAAGATTTTTATTTTGAGACAGGGTCTTGCTAAGTTAACCAGGCTGGTCTTGAACTGGTTCTATAACCCAGGCAGACCGTGAACTTGCGATCCTCCTGCCTCATCCCCCTCATTATCTGGAATTATAGGCCCCTTCCTTGCCAGTCAGACCCAGACTGATTTCAACTTGAGTGGGCAAAGTCAGTGAGCGGCAGGACTTGGAGGACAGGCTAGCACCAGCACTCCGGGGTTCAGGTTCTTCATATCACAATCAAGTTCAAAATGGTACGGGTAGAGATCTCATCCCAGGCTCCACTCACTTCTCTTTCCCATCCTCACCACTGCTCCTTCCTCCTTCCGAAGAAGAACAACCCGGCAGACGTGGCCGGAAGACAGTTATATAAAGAAACCTCAATGATCCACGGTATGGATTTTTGTGCACGGCTGGCTGGGTTAGCGCTCTCATTCCTTCCTCAAACATGCTCCTATGTTTGAGGCATTCCTACGTGCACAATCTTGTTAGCACACCAGTGTGTACTCATCCGGAGAGCAGCAATTCTGAGGCTTCCTGGAAACCCATGGCAGGAGAGTGTCGGTTTCCTTGGGAGGCCCTCTCACGTTCTTCTTCCTCCGGAATTGTTCTATCCCTCAAGGTGGCTGGAGCTGCAAGTTTCCTTCCCTAGGGGTCATGTAAACTTGAGAACAAAGTGAGAAGCCTAGAGCAGAACCGCCTGGGGAGACGTGACAGGAACTTGGGAGCGCTTGGAATTCAGTCCCCCAGGCCATCTTGTACATAGGCTGACTTCGTAGATGGAGAAGAGATAATTTTATAAAGCCCGGAGTTCTTAGCCCTTCAGTCACAAAGATCCCAGGCTCCAGCCCTCAACCCTAGAAGGTTCTTATGCAAAAAAGACCTTTTGGGACGACTGCATACATTGTCCTCTGACAATGCAAACGTGACAGCTGCCTATCCAACAATCGTTCCGCCTCCGCTGGGCTGAGTTCGTGCTACACAGGCATCTCCTGCGCTATAGTTATGCAACCTCACTCGCAGCGGGAGTTATTTCCTGTGCTGCTGGATGCGCCAGATTCATGTAACCCGCCTACCCCGGGCTTCAATGGAAGCCGTTCTCCATTAACAAGCACTCAGGCTTTTAGAGATGAATGCCTTGCATTGCATGCTGTTTGCTCAGTGAGAATTGCGCTGCGAGGTATTGAAATCAACTCTTCACACACACACACACACACACACACACACACACACTTCTCACTCCCTTGTGCAAGAAGCAAGGGGACTGCAGCAATGCAACTGGAGGGACAGCAGGAGGAGCTCGCTTTGCAGTCCCGGCCTGTAACCCCCACTAACTCGAGATGAACTCATGCCAGTTCCATTCTTTGCAAGGAAAACACAACACACGCGCGCGCGTGCACGCGAACTGAGCAGAACGGAGTGGCCTTCTGATTTCTCCCCGGAACACACGGGGTGTGCGGGCTGTTTGTACAGACGACTTGGGTATTCCAGGCCGAGTAACGGGGAGTTGCGCGTCGCAACAATGCCAGTCCCGGAGCAGCTCTGCTCACGGCTCCCACCCCCGCCCCCTTTCGCGGCGTGCCAAG